>PYSR01000187.1:0-66865 GCA_003049425.1 Magnaporthiopsis incrustans
GTGGAGGAGGGGGCGGAGGAGGGGGCGGAGGAGGGGGCTGAGCGGGTGGCATGTTGCTTCTCTTGTTTGGTTATTGTCGTGGGTTGCTGCGACGAGAAATACGAGAGGGCCGAAATGCACGGTGAGATGAGCATGAGGTATGTTTGGATGCAGGAGGAGAGGATCGCATCGACGGCAGCGGCCAATGGGAACGCTTATCGGCTCCCCTCCTCGCGGCAGTGTGGGGCCTCCTGAAAATCCTCCGGGTGAAACAGCGGGAGCTGATCTCCCCCGCCACGAGAACACCCCACCCCCGAGCTTCCACTCACGGCCACACCTGTCAAGCAGCCCAAGCTCAGCCACAAGCGTATGTAGATTGCGTTTGGCCTGCTGGTTTTACCTTCCTGCCTCGTGCATGCCCTTGTATCGCAAGCAAACACAGAACAGGTCCCCGGCCACCTGACTGAGCACATGGCAAGCGGAAACAAAAAGCATATATGCACACAAATATCAAGGGCGTGAGCCAAACAACGCGCCAATTAAACATCACCACTGCAGTCGCCCATCTGTGGCGCTCCCAGGCTTGTCCATTAAGTGGCTCACGACATTGCTTTTCCTACCCGCTGCTGACGGCGGAAGCCGTCCTCTCGGTCGTTTGACCACATGCGGCAACAAGGTGGCGACGGTCCTCTAATCTCCCCGTCCTTCCCACCCCAGCCGTCATTAGTGGCGGGCGCACCTTTCAGTATTCCTCCCACACCCTTGGCCCATTCCCCGCCACTCGGCTCTCTTACATGCCGCTGTCAAAAGGCGGAGATTGGGGCTTGTTGGCTTACCTTGTGGCGTCTCGGTACTACCTAATTCCATGTCAATAAGCTGTGGCTCTTGGGGCTGCGATGGCTGCCAACGGCACAATCGCGGCCGCAATACCTGGTCCATTTCATCCACCAAACAACGGGCGAGATTAGGTTGGGAGGTGCGGTAAAGTGGAAGCGAGACCATGTTGATAGGTGGTACCCTACCTTAGGTAGGCAAATATACCATAACCCCTAGAGGCAGACGGTGCCTCGATAGACAACCACCCAAGAACGGCGGCAAGAGATTATAGCCTCTCCGAAAAAATGCGTCCGTGACGACTGTTCCTATCTAAAGCCTTCCCCACAAAAGCCCAAAGAAATCGACCGAGTCCTGCTGCCTCCCGCCTCGCCAGCAAGCCGAGCAGCTGCCATTGATATCCGGAAACATAAGGTAGCGCAAGCAGATTTAATAAATAGGTGAAAATAGCAACAAGATCTGAAACGACAGTGGCCGTGTATAGAACAAAACCAAAGATATGTAATAATAGAACAAACAAGCCTCCCCGCCAACGTTGACTGCGCTCATGATCATGTTTTCGTAACGAGCACGCCACGTCAAAAGATGCCGAACCTCGAAAAAAAAAAATTGACAAGAGAACAGGGGCGGTATAAAAGAAGAAAACCACAAGCAGGGTGCCCGTCGAGGGGGTATAAGGTATCTCGAGAAGGGAATCTTTTAAAACGCCAAACTGCAAAACATCCCCTTTCGTGTGTGATCGTGTCCATTAACCCAACCGGACCCATCTCCGAGAGTAGGTCTTTTGTGCGAATAAAATGGCTTGACACCCAAGTCTAAGATGTGTTTTCTTCTCTCTCTTTTTTTTGTTCTTTTATTTGTTGGTTGCTGGGGGGATTTCGTCAATCCCACGACAGCGTGTGCGAGCATATGTGTGTGTGTGTGTGTGTGCGTGTCCGTATACGTATTGTGTCCTTGCCAAGAGTATGCGACGAGTAGCAGAGGTCTGTGCTTAGAAAGTGAGCCGGAACTCGTAGCCGTCCTTCCTCGCTGTGACCGCCGAGGCTGCGTCACTGGCGTTGTTCTGATCGTCGACCGACATCTCCCACTCCCTCTTCATGGCCGCCTGCTTGGATGACGACAGATCTGATATTTTGAGCGTCATGTCTTGGCCTTCAGGCAGTTCGGCGATCACGTCGTCGTCCATCTCGACCTCGAGCCCCTTCAGGACGTGGACAACCCTAACGACCTTGGACGGATCGACGTTCCACTTAGCCGATAGTCGCGCCACGAATTCCTTTAGGGTTCTTTGCATTAGATAGATGGCCCTGTGGAACTCCTTCGCCTCGGGGTTGCTCGGGTTGGATCGTGCAACGTAGAAGCACGCAACCGGCTTAGCACTTCGCTCCGGGGGTGGTCGGTACGAGGCGTCGACGCCGAGAGCCTCGATCCACCCGCTCAGATTCCCGGTTGCATCCGTCCTAGATATGCTGACAGGCTGGTCGGACGTCGTCTGTCTGGCCGTCAGGGGCGGATCGTCAAACTCCTGCCACTGCGCGTTTGCGCCGACGGCCGATGCCTGGGAGTGGAGCGAAAGGGAGCTCGGCGATGGCGACACAAGAGACGAGCCGGCCCCAGAGCTGCGGCCACTCCTTGCCTGCCAGGTGCTGGTCTCGCGCGAATCGGGCTTGCCTCCCACCTCCAGCGTCTCGCCGGGGAGAGATACGGGGTGCGCATCTGGGTCGTCGAGGTCCTCGCCGCGCAGGTACAGGATGCTGACAGGCCTGGTGCTGGTAAACATGTCTTGCAGCGTCTGGAGCTTGAAGTGCAGGTCCTCCTCGAGAGGCGGGCGCTGAGCCCCTGCGGAGCTCGTCGAGGACATTGACCAGGTTCGCTTGTGCTTCTGCACCTTTCCAGGCCGCTGGGAGTCGTGGTTCTTGGCCTGCGACCCGCCGGACCGCTTGCGCTTGTTGAAATCCTTCATGCCGCTCTCCGCCTGCGAGATCTGCTGCTTGAGCTTGTCGATAGACTTCTTGATGTGGGCCACGTCGTTGGACAGTTTGCGCTCGGCGCCGTGGTCGCGGAACAGCTTGACCTTGCAGTAACAGATCTCGGTCGCGGCCGGATCGGGGCTCGCCTGAGAGCTGCTGTCAATCGGGAGTGCCGAGGTCTTGGCGCACAGCCTCACGGGAATTCCCTTAACGCCCTTGGAGTGGCTGAAGTCGGTCGACAGAAAGTTGAAGCGCACGGCAACGGTGCACTCGGCCGCGCCGTTGATTCCGGGCGTCCAGATCACAGAAAAGCCGTCAAACGATGACGACTCGAGCTCGATACGGGTCCGCTTGTCGTCGCCCTCGGCGGGCTGGCTCGCCTCGACATACTCGACCGCCTGCAGCTTTCCTCCTCTTTGATGGGCCTCATTTGTTCCACGGCCTTCCTTCCACAGACTCCAGCACACACCCGGCTTCTGCCGTTGTTGCTCGTCTTCAAAAGAGACGCGCACAAAGGTCCGGAAGCGGGTGCCCGGCACGATGGGGATGGTCGGCTGCGTGTCGACGATGGAGAGAGAGTATGCCTGACCCTTGTTCAGGTACGTCACGGGGATCTCGTCGGCGTGCTTGATCATGGCCGTCGGCGCGTTGAGCGTGGAGTGGAAGCGGAACTTCTCGGCCGAGGCCGGCAGGCCCAGGTTCAGGGGCACGGCATATTGCCTTGGCTGGAAGCCCACCATCGGGGACTGGGTTTGGAAGGTGGAACCGATTGAGACCATGCGTTCTTCGGCAGCGTCCGAGTCCATGGGCGAGCCGTCCTGGTCCATGGTCTCGTAGCCCGTGTCCTGGTGCACGAAGCTGGAGGGAGCAAAGGCGGGCTGCGCGGGAGGCGGCTGGATGAAGGGGTGCTGGAAGTGCGACGTCGGTGGGTGGTGGAACTGCTGCTGCTGCTGCTGCGGCGGGTGGTGAGGGTGCATGCCCGCGTGGAAAGCGCCCGACATGTCCATCATGGCGGCGGTCGACTGCAACTGGGCGTCCGACGTGGGCATCGACAGCGGAGTGCTCAGGCCCATGCCGAGGGCGAGCGAGGGCGTGTGAAGATCGCCGGCCTGCGGGTGGTAAAGGGTGTTGGTGCCCCCGGGCGTCGGGGTGTAGTAGCCTGGAGGCGCATTTGCAAAGTTGGTAAACGAGAAGGAATTGGGATCCATCAACGACGGCGTAAACTTGAAGAGGTCGTTGCCAGACGCTCTTGGCGTCGGGTCCTGGTCTCTGAATGCATCATGGCCGATGTTTTGCGACCTGTGTGGGCGCTGTCAGCTTTTCCTTTTTGTTTGTGAGGTTAGGTCGGGAGGAAAGAGGCCGGGGCAGATTGAGGATAGCCCGAGAGGCGGGCGCGCAGGCTGGTACAGCCCTGGTCGGAAGCTTGTGAGGGCAGGCGCAATCGACGGCAGGGAACCCGCAGCCCAGGTGACCGTTACCCAATGTCGCGCGAGGCCACCATGGGATCTGCCCGCGGCCAACGCACAGGATGCGCACGCGCACATCGGATGGGACGCAAACGAGGCAGAGCAAGGCAGGGACCAACAGGAAAGCATATGGCAAGTGAGGCTGGAGGCAAAGGCTGGAGCGGCGCATACCTGTCTTGGTGACTGGGCACGGCGCCTGGATGGGCGGGCGCGACAATGCCGACAGGTGCTGCTGTCGACGACGTCCCGGGATCTGCGGTGGTGCCGACATGGGGGAATTGCTCTCTAAAGGTGGCAAGCAGGTCATCCCCAGGCTTTGCCGAGCTCGTTCTGGAGAGGGCGCAAATAAAAATTGCGCAGTGTCAGAGATGTCTCTTATTGTGTGTGTGATGTGCTGCTGATTCCTCTTCCTTGTTTTTTTTTTTTTTCCTTGGTTGTCCTGTCTTTTTTTTTTCCTTTACTCGGCCACCCACGACAACCAAGACGCCTAAAAAAAAAGGTGCAAGCAGCCAAGGCAGGCAAGTAAACGGGGGATACATACCGTTGGCGAAACATAAGGCCGGATCTCTGAATGCGCTGTCCGAGGACAGCCGTCTCGTGGGGAAATCAGTAGCGGAGGACCAGCTCTTTTCCTTCTCTTTTTCCCTGTTATCCCGGTGGCCCGGGCTAAGTGCGTGGTGAATAGTGCTAGCGCGCCAGGGCGAACCGGACTGCGTGGGCGGGCAGGAGGAGCAAGGTCGATGGAGCGCTCTGAAACCCTTGCTTTGTTTTTCACGGCCTATCCTTCGCGATTCTCCCGCCGCGGAACTAGCCAAGCCTCGCTCGGGTGCGGAGAGCGTTGTTGTAGAACCCGACAGGGTAAGGGCGTGCGGCCGCGGGTGTTCGGTTATTATGCGACCGCCCGTCTGCAAAAAAAAAAAAAAAGAGAGGAGAGAATTTTTGGCGCCGAAAAAAAATATAGTAATGAAATGATAGCACCGGCGAGCGAGCGAGGGGGGCAAGCGAGTGTGGTGTGGGAGCAGGCGGTATGTGTATGTGTGTGTGCACGCGCGTATCTTATGCTTGAGCTTGAGCTTGAGTGTGAGTGCTGGATGCGCGCGGGTGCTGTGTGGTTCCGGCGAGAAGGAACAAGCCGTTGCAGGAGAGTCAGGTGAGAACGAGCGACAAACCAGACCTCCAGCGAGCACACACACAGAAACAACCACGCTTCCTTCTTTTTCTTTTCTTGTGGTTCGAGCCTCGGGCGTCGGGAGGAGCAGCGAGAAGCAGTGGTAGAGGATCGAGAGCGCGGACGACGCGGTAAAAAGAAGAATTATACGAGAGGAGGCTGATTCCGTCTGGTGGGTGGTGCGGCGGCTTGTACATCTAGTAAAAGGGATCAAATAAACGGAATGGAAAGTGGGTACCTTCAGATATATGGTGGAGAGGGCGTCGAGAGGTCGACAAGGCGTGATCAAGCAAGCTCGCTCTCTTTCTTCCAATTCGGATCGAGGCTGTGGGGAGAAGTCGCCGACAGGGGAGGGGGTGTGGCTAGCGCACCCGACTTCCCGGGGTGGTGTGTCTAGCGGCGGCGGGTTGGGCTAGGTCGAGCGTTTTGAATCCTTTTTTTGGTGTGTGCCGAACGGTGGAGGCACTAGGAAGGCAGGCAAACCATTCACTCCGTCAGCCGGCCTGAGGAAAAGAACAAGTGTGCTAGTGTGGTGGTGGCAATGGTGGGCCAAGCATTCCGCTCTCTTTCTTTACAGTACATGGGCGGATCTTGGGAGACCGTGGTCTGCACAGGAGCGTGCTTGTCGGTACAGAACGCATACGGCAGGATGGCGCATCGTATCGAGAGTGTATCCCTCCCTCCGCAATTGCGCTGCATGGTTTATTTATTAGGGCAATCGCTCCCGTCTCGCCTTCTGCCGCGCTGAGCCGGCCATTTTCTTAGTTCAACTCCTTCATCATCTCTCTCACCCTTCCTTCTCCGAATACCTTTACCGCGTCGCCTCGAGTTTCCGTCCTGTCGTTGCCTCCTGTCAGGTCATCCAGCTTCTGACTTGCGAGCCGTCCTGGCCTCCCTTGTCGCCGCCCAGGGCTCCCGGTCGTGGCGCAAGGAACATGCCAGACAGATGTTTGCGCATGTGGGAAATCAGGTGGAGAGAGCCTCGCCATTCGGCCCAATTGGGCGCAGGCGTGGGCGCCGTCCGTCGGCCGCGAGTACTTTGGCACTGTCACAGTGTCAAGGGCATGGAGATGGCGAGGTGGAGAGCCAAGCTGGGAGACCCCACCTGGGCTGGCTCTGCTTGGCCGGTGCCCACAACACCGTGAGGGAAAAGGTACATTCGGCGCAAGTATCTCACGCCTCCCACCATCTGGTGCTGCATTGGACCTCCCCCCTCCCTCGTCCCCTCCTTTTCCCATCCGTCCCCTCCCTCCTTGTGGGATCCCTGTCTGCCCTCCTGGAATCCGTCGAGGTTGGGACGGATCTCTGATCTGCGGGATCGTGTGCTGGACTTCAAACCAACTGCACCTGTGGCTGCCGCCGTTGGCATGCCACAATGCAAATTTCGGTTTGCCAACGGCGAGCCCGGCGCTATCCATCGTCGCCTAACAATAGCACAGTCCAGGGCCTGCACGGACTCTCTGACCGCCGTTGGAGGAGCTTTGTCTTCTTCCTCTCAATTTCTTTGTTTCTCGTGTTTGTGTGGGTTGTGGTTGTGCGACTGTGGCCGGCAGACATGCCGGCTGCAGGGGAGGAGGGAGCCTGCAACACTGCAGGTAGGCAAAATTGCCAGTCAAAATCCGCCTCGGATCAATGCAGGTATCAATAATCAATACGCTCTGCACTCCGAGCAGGTTGCTAGCCAATAGGTACCTCGGGCGCCCATCCTACCTCCCGACCTAGCTGGGCTGGCTTTTCTCGTCTTGACGCGACCCAGGTGGCGATAAAGTTCGCTGTGTATGCGGTTTGGAAATGCTAACGCAGTCCATCGCTTGGCCAGCTTCCACGAAGAAACACACGGCGCTCTGGCGCAGAAAATGAAAGAAGCTGAGCTCTCACATGGGTTTGTTACCTTCGGTCATTCTGCTGCAGGAGCAGCCTTTTCCCCTCCCGTCATCCCTCGTCAGCGTTAGAGCCGCTACAGGCAATTACCTCCACTCTAGCTAGATGCCTTCGGGAGGGGTTTAGTGCGTGACGGCCATCTTACTTCGGTGTGCCGTGCGTTTGTCAACTCCCGCGTTCGGGCCGCCAGGGAAAAACAATCGCCACCTCCGCCGCTCTCGAAGGGAGTCTGGCGCATCTGGACGATTGGTTCGTCAACGGCTCTCGCCCGCCTGTCGTTTTTTTTTCTCTCTCTCTTTCTAAAATCTCGATTTTATGTCTCGCCCAAGCGTCCCGGCCCGTTTCCTATCGGCCAGAATCCCACGCCGCGGGCAACTGTTCCACCCACCCTAATGTGTCTGTTTTGTTTTGTTCTAGCTCATCTTTTAAGCGAGCGGCACACGGCGTATACCTCCTCGGCTACATCCAGGTGCATGAAGGGTGGCCCACTACCCTACGTGCGTGCCTGCCTACGGACCTGCCTCGTTACGTATTGGGCTAGAATAGGCTAGAAAGAGGACACGGAGCCACATTGCATCACTTGCGGTCAGCGGACAAGCAGTCGGGATGGACGTGTTGGCTCAGGAATACATCCAACCGGCCACTCCAAATCGGTCTTTCGTCTGGCCTTGGCTCGCCGTGTCGGGGATGACGGACTGCGTAGGCGAGAGCGTGCGGAGTCCTCGGCATCCACCTTGACCGTCACCCACCCATCACACCCGGCAGTCCGCATCTTACTCTTTTGGCTGGTGATAGTGGCTGCTCAAGCTCGACAGGGCGCTGGAGATAAATTCAGCGCCTCGTATGGAGGTTGGGAGATATGGAGGCAATATATGTAAAGACCCAAGCACCTCGATGTGCGGTGCCACGCCTGGAGGGCGGGCACGCGGAGACAGAGTACCACAAGGAGGGGAAGTAAAGAAAGAGCAGGTAGTATGAGGGGAAGACGGCTGTAAGAAGACTGCCGCTTCGACGTTTATCCGATACCGCCATATCTCCGTAGCACACAGCGAGAAACAATAAAGGCAACAGCACGGCAGAGTCGACCTTCACCGCTATACGCCGAGAGTATCCCACGCAGAGTACCGCAGGTGTGTAGGTTTCCGCCTAACTACGGCACGTGGCACAAACAATACGTGCGGGCCGCCACCTCCCTGAGCCTCGCCTCCGACATCTGGTTCCAATCCCATGATTTGCCGGCCCTGGCTTGTCCTAACGGCGACCCAGAACAGCTGAAAAAAAAAAAAAAAAAAAAAGATTACGACGCCCTACAGCGATCGGCACAGATTTGACTGAACATGGTTAAGGGGATGTGCAAAGGCCCCCTCACATCTTTTTCTTAGCACCTTCAGCGACTTTGTCGCTCGTGGCTTAGCAATGTTCGCCACAATCGTTCCGGGGGGATGGGCCCCAAGAACTTTCTTTGCTCCCTCGTGCTACCCCGCAACGCGGAGCATCATACCATCGGCATTCGCCGTCCTCCTTCTCTTGCGCGTGCTCTCACGGGCGGTATTCATTGTCTCTGAATGACATTGTTGTGCATGCGCGTCCAGGTATGTATGCCAGCTGTTGAAAAAACACCCGCATCCACACCCACATCACATCCAGTAAATCTCCATCTGGAAACGCTTCGGGGCGACGCCCCGACTCGGACGAAGCTAATTTCGATAAGGTGCACGGATCTGACGTCACCCCATCAAAACTTCCCCAAGCGGCTCCACATCGCATTGAGCAAGGTTGAACCCTGAACGGCAGGTGGCACCCATCGCGGGAAGCTCTGCCTTGTTTGTGGCACGCCTTGGGGAGCCGGCGCCGAACGACAGGACGGTAAAGAGTCGGCACAGCGAATGCACACCCGCCATCAGGACCCAAACGCAGAAAGGAGAGCGGGCTTCGAAACGGCTCTAAATCCACCGAAAGCTCGCTTTCAATGATCCCCATCTACTCCTTGCTATCCACATTGCTCATGTGCAAAGGCCTCGTAGGTAGTCTAGGACAGAGAGATCGGCGATGACATCAGGCCCCACCTTGGATTCGTGGAGTTGCTGCGACACTGTGCGATTCCTTAGCCCACACGCCCGCCACAACCAAGCCGGGGTTGGTGGCGGCACGAGCGGTCGAGAGGTCGAAAAAGTCTCAGCACTAAAAAATTGGCCTCACCAGCAAATTTCCGATGCTTTGCGACTTCTCCCGGGCACCTGCAAGCGAACGATCACATGGGAATGTCCGTAAAGACGGTGATTCTACCTAACCGCGAATGCGAATTTAGCGGCGACAGTTTGGACCCTCCATGCGTCTGGCGGAGGATTATCTGAAAACATCTTGTATCAGCACGATTCGATGTGATGCGTATGACACAGATCTATGCGACCATGGCAGCCCATGCGGCGGCAGCGTAGCGGCCTCTGCAAACCGGCCCTGCCCACGCGCAATGCCATGGGCGGGTGGCGGTCAAGATGAGAAACGGCATTGTGGCCTTTCCAATGGATGGGGTTTCCGCCCTGCCCGACCTGCCCGCCCGCCTCCTTATTTTCACAGATCCATTGCCAGGAGGAACCCAAGCTTCCCGTATGTCGTTGGGGGTATGCGCACGCCCCTTGGCTGGGATCATGAATCAGGGCTCATCCACCTCAACAGGTCAGGTACTTTTGGCAATTGTATCCGAAATGCAAGGCTTGGTTGGTAAGGTAGGTAGGGGTTGAGCTGACCGAACGTCTTGTCCATTTGATTCTTCCAGAGATGCCATGCTGGCATTGCGCACCCGCGGCAAGGGGATGCCGGGCTCCAGGCGGACGTTGAGAAAGAGCAGAAACTCTACTCGGTCGGTCGAAAGCCACCAAACGTGGGGGCCTGTTCGCGGCATGACAGCAAATGACGTCACTCACTCTTATGCTCAAGAGCCACTCAGCAGCGCCGAACGACAGCCCTTTGCCGCGCCCTCATGGAGATCACACGGGCATGGATGGGGCCGAGACAAAAACAGAATCGCAGGGCAGAGCTTAAACCTGACTTCGGGATGGGTTGCAATGACTCCATTGAGAGAAACGTGGCATGCCTCTTTGCCTATTGCCCGCATGGCCCTCCGGCACGGTGGCGACTTGAAACAAGCGACCCCCAGGACAAAATCCCACGGACGTGACCGTCGAATCTGAAACGAGGGAGCCGGTCATCTGATCATGGAGCGCAGCTTGCGCGTCGGCGCCGGGACCGCATGCCGGGCGCCGCGCCGTTAGCTTTCCGGGAAGCTCTCTATGCGCTCACTCACGAGGGGTGCTTCCAAAGTGGACAGACAGACAGACGGACGGACAGATGTATGGATCAGGATCCTGCTGCGGCGTATATGGCCCGCGGGCAAATACATCCATCCAGCTACGTCCTCCCGTCTTTACCGGCGGCGCGAGCGACAAGCTAACCTATCGAGGCTCGGAAGGCACTTCCAGAGAGGTTTTTTTTTTCTTTTTTTCCTTCCCTCGCTTGGCGCACGCACCTCTCGCATAAGGGAAGGTAGGTACCCCGGGGTCCCACTCGAAATTTCTATTCGTCTAGCCCACGTTCCTGCTTTTCCCCGGTATCGCGAGAGCACGTCCCCGTGGCTGTGTGCGCGCGGTATCCATCTGCATTCGTTGGCAGCAGCCCACATTCCCACAAAAAGGCAACTCTAAGGAGCAATGTCCCTTAGCCAGCCCCACTCATGATGTTATGGTGCGCCCCACAGGTGATGTCATATTGACTTTTTTTGCTGGCGGGGAAAACTCGCCACACCCTGTTGGTTGAGGGTCCCTGACCCTTGGGCCCGCTCCCTCCTCGCAAAGGGCCACGCAGTCACTGGACCGCAAGCCCAAGCTCTTGGCATCTCGATGCCCTCGTATATCTCCCGTCGAGGTGTGTAATGTGCATACATGCCGCGTGATGTATTTCGTGCCAAGATCTCGATTTCATTGACCGTTTTATACCTTGCAGGCTGGATGACAGGCCATACCTGGCAGTCCTCATTTTGCCGACGTCGACGCTGGTTCCGTCAACATGGTATGTAGGGCAGATGCTGCGTTTCCGTTACGTAGGAGCCAACTCGAGCCAGCCGCCGATGCTACGCGAGGGGTCAGAGCTCACCGAGTTGCCGCATTACTGTACATAGGTAGGTAGGGCCGTGGATGATCTGATGTTACGCGCCCACAGGCCGCGCGCGACTCGCAGGCGCGAAGCTTTTCCCCAGGATATTTGGTAGGACCCCTAATGATATGGTCCGGAGAGGGATCGGAGGCGGATCCCGGTTACACCTCACACACACCACACGGCACGAGTGGTCTGCCACGTCCGCTTGGAGGAGTGCCATCCCGGAGCCAGAGGATGCAAGTTGCCATACTCCCCCATCGACGAGACAAACTGGGTCTGGGAACCCGTCATGATACATACACGAGCTCTTGCGCGCGCCATGATCCAGGGGGTAAGCAGTGCCAGCGCCGACACCGGACCGCCTCGATATCTGTCTGGCCTCCACCGGACCGGGGACACATGTGTCTGTCTTGCACCCGGGAGAGCTTGACAGATGGACAAGCTCACCGACGTCCTAATTCGCGCCGGGACCCAGTTTCCATGCGACGGCTTGTTGCATCTCTGCTCTGTCATGTTGCGAGATACGAGAACTTCCCCTTTTTTCAATGGGGCCCGCCCGTGGTCAAAATAAACGACAATAAAAATCCATTTCGCCTCGTCTCGCCCGTGGCCCGTGCTTGCAAAACCCGCTTCGAAGAAACAGACAAGTCTTGGAAGACGGGAAGACGGGGGTAGGCGAGACGTCACACTTCTGACGAGTGCCGACTCGAACCGGGCAAGCAAGGGGATGGCTCGTGGGGTCGGGGGTTTCTGTCTCGTGGAGCCGCGCATGGGAGCTCCGAATGGAACTGGTACATACCTGCCTGTCTTTGCTATTAGTTCTATTTTTGTTCCCGGTCACGGTCCCTTGATTCAAAACCCCCGAATTTGCTTCTAATTGGAGCTGCTTTCACATGTGCCATTGCTTCTGTGAGGCACACAAAGGTCAGCCGGCATCTATAAAATGCCCCGTTGAACATCCTATGAACAAGAAAACCCATAAGAAAAGACGTCCGGATCCCCGCCCGCCAATAGGATAGGCGAATGCTCATGCAGAAGCAAAAGTCTGTCGCACGCTGGCACGCACACGACGAAATAGTTGTAGTTGATACGGGGCGGTTCGAAAGTGTCGTCCCCATCCAGTGCTACCCCTCGTGGGCTATGCCTTGTTGGGGCTCTTCCAGCCGGATGCATGCCGACCGACAGACGTCATCAGGATCAAAATGCAGCTGTTTGAGTAAAAGACCCCTCGACCCCTCACGCCTGGTGTGTGGTGAGGTACCATCCAAAAAAGGGATGGGGACCCCGATATTGGTCTGGGCAGGTAGCCATCCATTCATTGCGAATGCGGGATGGCTTTCCCGATGCAGCGAGTTTGGCGACGATCAGCGGGCCACGGGCAAGCTCATGCAGGGACCTGTCCAACTTTTTTTCATGTCAACACTTTCTTCTGACCGTTTTCCCCTGATCCTACCCTCCCCACGGCCACAGCCAAGCTCAGGGTCCAGCGCGGCTAGGGGAAGCGGCGTGAAGAAAAAGGGACGCAAGCTGTCAACGTGACTTGGGTGTCCAACGATATGCTGTGGAACACGCAGTGCTCCCACCCGACCACGCCCCTGTCGGTGTGTGTCCTGACAAAAGCTGACAGCATGCGGCGGGAAGCTTGGGGACGCGCACACCTGCTACTTTCCATCACAATGACACCAACCGTTAAAACGACAGAACGAGCGCCGATCACCCAGTGCAGGCTTCACTTGAACAACCTGAGTCATTGCTTTCCACGGCGGTGGGTGCAGTCGGTGCCGATCGCTGCCGTCAGGAGATCTGATGGCAGCGAAAAAAACCCCGAAAGCACGCACTGCGCCGCGAACTGTAGCTCTCCACGCGGGCGACTCTCCCACCCCCAAAAAAGCGACAATCACGCCAAGGCTGGGAGCAGACCCCAACCGCCCCATTGTTGCCCGTCTCTGCCTGCAGTTTCCCTGAGCAAATCCGGCTACCTACCATTTTTATCAACAGAAAGGGAAGCTGGCCGTCCACCGCCGTAAGCAGAGCTTGCAACGCCGTACTTGGTACTGTGGCGGGCAGCCCCAGTGATCGGCCTGACTCTTACCGCTCTGGTTTTCAGCCGATCCGACTCGGGTTCGAGCGACGCCAGCGTGGTCAGCTCGCAAAAAAAGAAAGCTGCATGAAACAAGTCGGCGGGACTGCGGGTAGAGCGCCGTCGGGTTCGCCACCGAAAAGTCGCATGACAGACATGGCGCCGATGTGGGAATGTATGGGAGCGGCGAGGGACGATGGGGGCCGTCGTCCGCTTCCTCCCTACTCCACTCCCCAACAACAGGTCGGTGCTCGTATTGCCGCCGGCCTGCCGTCATCCATCCATCCCGGCGACGGCCCCGCACTCGGCCGGGCCACGCCCACACCATCAAGTGCCGTGAGCTTACGATAGGCAACCATGACATGCCAAGGAATAGGGGAACAACGACGGAACGAAAGATGGATGGCTGTTGGACTCGGGCCCGAAACAGGGCAGAGCACACACGCTTACCATCTCCTGGAGCGTCGAGGCCGGTAGGGAAACCCGGCAAAAGATGCCCTCCACCAAAACGCAACACCCGCCGGCAGAATTTGTCCTGGGATTCCCCAACAACACTAGACAAACTGACTACCTCGGCGCTCAGTACCTACAAATGCCAGCAACCGAAGTTTGCATGTCGGGGACCTTTCGGTGTGAGTAAAGGCACGAGAGAGGTTCATGCCAGTCTCTGTGCATGGACTCGTCAAAGCGCCGCCAACGTCGGTATAATGTCTCGACAACGCTTGTCGTGTCTTTCCGCTTAGCTTGGAAAACGGCTTTGGCGTTAATCTCCGACTGATGGAATGACGAGGAGCGCGTTTTTGGGCGGCAAAAGCAACGGGCCGGCTGATGGTTGGCACAAGCCGAGCCTGACCGTGGAGAAAAACAACGGTGAAGGAAGCAGCGGGCCGCGTACACCTGCACCTGTCACGGGGGCTTCGGGACGGACTGGACCGGCAGGCCCTTGGGGAGGCTACTGCTGCCCATGCAGCGATCTAGCGGCCACATGACGGGGATAGCACGCCAGCGACCATGGACGTCAGAGAGAACGTGCTGCCTGCCGTGTGATGTTAAGGCGGGCAATTCTGGCATAGCTCGCGGCGGAACGGTCAGATCCTCCAGCTCAGGCGCGTGGCCAAATGATTGGCTGGAGTGCCAGGCTCAAGTGCGCCAAGCAGCGGACGAGGACAATTGAACCCCGCGATGACAGCTCGACTGCCTGGGAGCGTCAAGCTGTTGATTACGGCCCATGTGAAAAGCAAAGTAAACATGCCGGCAGGCTGAAAAAGAAGCCGCATGCCGTCCTCTACTCGCCGATAAGCCGCGCCTCGTCTCCATCCCGCCTGTGCGTGAGCCGCAAAGAATTGAAGCTCCAAGGAAAGCTATCCCATTTTGTTTCAGAAACAAAGTTGCGCCTCACCGTGAACTCTCCCCGTCAGTTCGCCCGCATCCCCAAACCAAGCTAAGCCCAATCCGAACAGGGTGCCTCGGCCCCCGTCCTTATCGCGCCTTATCGTGCGTCCCTTTCTCTGGGTCCGGCAGGGGGACGCGGCGTGGGCGGTCTCGAACCCAAAGCCAGGAGAAATGCCAAAACCCAGCGGTAGCCAAAGTGTTTGACCGTCTTTGACAGACCGACATATTTTCTCCGTTTGGCTGCCACCTACCTATTCTTCACCGTCTCAGGCTGTGCCTTCCCGCTCTCTGCTGCTGCTGCTGCTGCTGCTGCTGCCGCTGGACAGGCGCCCGCCGAGCAACGTCTCGCTCGGTTTTCTTTTTGCACACCTTTTCCTGCCGGCCCAACCAACCGAACGTTGAAGCCTAGGGATCGACTTTCCAAGTTCGGTGGCGATTCTGCCTGGGATGGCATCGACGGCGGCGGACCATGCGGCCCCGGAGGAGCCCCCGAGCGACGGCTCCAAGCTAAAAACGTTCATTGGTATTCTGAAGAAGTGAGTGTCCCCGTCGGGGCCTGTCCTGCGTTCCCTGTTTTCTTGTTTGCTTTTTTGCAAGTTTCTTGGCCCAACACCGCCAGCACATCCAAATGAAAAAGGGGCGGTCCTCTGCAACCCCGCACCGATGTGCTCGAGTCAAGCATCCAGCCAGACCGCAAGATGGGGAAAAAAGAAGCAAAACGGGAAAGAGAAAGAGCGAGGGGGAAACGACGACGTCCAGCCAAAGCCGCCAGCCGCGTGCATATCGATTCTCATGGCCAGCCATCGACGGATGCCCCGTCCCAGCAGACGGGCAGGGGTCAACAGCGACTGACGTAGGGTGCTTCTCAGGTTCATCGGCGTGGCGGACCTCGCCGCCGTGCGGTTCTCGCTCCCTTCGCAGCTTCTCGAGCCGACGCCGAACCTCGAATACTGGAACTACCTCGATGCCCCAAACACCTTCATCGCCATCGGCACGGCCGACGAGCCCGTCGACCGCATGCTCGAGGTCATGCGCTTCTGGTTCACAAAGGACCTAAAGTACGCCAAGGGCCGCCCATGCAAGCCCTACAATTCGTGCCTGGGCGAGTTCTTCCGCTGCAACTGGGAGGCCGAGGACAACGCCCCCAGGATCGACACCAAAGCGTTGGGCGGAACCCCCAACCCCAGCCGCCCGGGCTCGGGTGCCTCTAGCATGCGCTCTGGCAAGCCCGCCGCCGCCGCGTCGTCGGCCCTTGGCGTCCTCGCCGACTCCCGCGCCGCCTCCAACGTGTCGGTCCCGCAGACGGGCACCAACCCGGCCAACCCCGTCGTGCGCGTCTCGTACCTGACAGAGCAGACCTCGCACCACCCGCCCGTCAGCGCCTTTTACATCAGCTGCCCGGAGAAGGGCCTGTACGCCCGCGGCTTCGACCAGATCATGGCCAAGTTCACCGGCACCTCCATCAAGGTCATGCCCGGCGAGCACAACCTGGGCATCTTTGTCACCCTCGAGAAGCGCGGCGACGAGACCTACCAGCTCACACACCCGGCTGCTCACCTCGGCGGCATCCTGCGCGGAGCCCTCAGCGTGAGCGTGGGCGACATGTGCTACATCACCTGCCCCAAGACCAAGCTCAAGGCCATCCTGCGCTACTTTGACGAGGGCTGGCTAGGCCGCTCTACTAATACGGTCGAGGGCGTCATCTTCCGCTACGACCCAGAAAACGACGACAAGGTCAACATCAAGGACGTCCCCGACGAGGACGTCCTGGTCAGGCTCAGGGGCCCCTGGAAGGAGAAGGTTGTTTTTACGCTGGGGCCCAAACCTGTTGTAAGTGATTTAGCCACCTCGGCCCCACAACCATCATGGCCACGGGGTGCAGGCAACTGACGGAAGCTGCTTCAGGCTTCACACCCACCCGAGAAGCAGTACACCATCATCGACATCGCGCCGCTGAGCGTGGCGCCAAAGTCCCTCCCGCCAGACAACATGCAGCTCGAGAACGAGTCGTTGCAGCTGTGGGGCGGCGTCACCGAGGCGATCCTCGCCAAGCAGTTCTCCAAGGCGACCACGGTCAAGGTCGAGCTCGAGGAGAAGCAGCGCGAAAAGGCGCGCGAGCGCGAGCGCACCGGCGAGGCCTGGAAGCCGGCCTTCTTTGTCGAGGTCACCGACAAGGGCGGCAAGCCCCAGCTCACGGAGAAGGGCAGGGCCGTGCTCGAGAAGGCCCAAAAGGCCGATTGGAACATTGCCGACATCATGGGCGTCCCGGCCAAGCCCGAGGACGCGGCCAAGGTGAAGGCGGCAGCAGAGACGACCAAATCCTGACGAGCGTTGTTTTTATGTTTTACGCGGACCGGCATGAGAACCGAGTTCTTTTGCCGCCTTCATCTAATCTACCCTTTCTCTTGGATATTTTTCAACACAAACACCTTCCAGCCCTTGCATATTTTTGTTTCTGTTATTCTGTTTCCAGTTTTATTTTTGCGTATAGATTTCACTCGGTTATAATAGAGAAGGGCTGTCTGGGGATTGTTACATCGGGCTTTTGCTGCTCCTGCGAATTTGTTCGTTGCGTATTGCTTTAGTTCCCTGAACGACTGAGGAGACGTGGCTCCTTGTGCCCTTGTTTCTTTTCTTGATTTACATCTGGCTTCTTTCCTATTTGACTCGTCTCAACTATGCATGGCACTCGCGGGGAAGGAAATAGGCTGCGATAGGATAGTGGATGACTTAATGTTGCATTTCTCGCTTGTTCTTGGCTTTGCGTATTTCTCCCCTGGGGTCCTACCCCTGAACAATCGTTATGAGGCTCGTCAGGGCTTACCGGGAGGTATTTTTTCTCCTTTTTGTTCATGGCTGTTGAGCATGTCTGCGACGGGGTTGTGGCGCACAGACTCGTGCAGACATGCGTACGTATATATATCAAGTTCGGACATCTACGTTACTGGGGCATGTTCCCCCGTCTGTGTCGTTATTCTGGGCATCTTACAGAAGCTGTAAACGGCCGAGTAGCCTCAGCGCGCTGCATTTCGGTTCCCGTTTTTACGCAAACCAAACTCCTCGTGAATGCTGGTAGTGTCGAGATCGAGTGACGGACATGAGATGGGCCGGCTTTGTGGTCGACAAAGGGGCCAACCGGAAATATATGCTGCAGACTGGGCGACTGACTAGATTGCTACCTATATACCTACCTACTTGCGCGGGTTAAAAGCACCCGCGCGCAAGTACATGATCCCGCCAGCCTCCATCAGCAATCACATACGACCACAGGAAGGAGGAAAACACGGGATCCCGTCCGCTCTCCCCTAGTTAAGCCGCTGACCGCCGGACTAGTAGTTGGGTCGGTGACGACCAGCGAATCCCCGGTGTTGTATGTGAGATTTTTTTTCTCTCTACCCGCTTTTTGTATCGTATTCACGAAAGAGCCGGGTTTGAGAATGCGCAACCACATAGACGTGGGAAGAGACGGCGTGATGGATCGTACCGATGCGGGTATGCGCTTATGCATGTCAAACTGGAAAGAGGGTCGGCTCTATTAAACGCTAGCAATCCAAAATGTAAATGCCAATCAGTGACGCGACGAAAAAAAAAAAAAGCTTTTGTCGACGGCAAAAGGGACAGTCAAATAAATATCCCGCAAAAATATCCGGGCCCTCGCGTCGTCGATATCAAAACCTCTTCTTCATCTTGCCTCTAGCATGGAAGCGGCCCTCCTCCCCTCACATCTCACCCGCCCGCTCCCTCTCAAGCCTCCTAACCCGCTCCCGGCTCGCCAGGATGTCGATCGAGTGCTCGCCAAACTTGACAAACCGCCCGTCATCCAGCCGCATGCCCGGCGACGAGCCCGACCTCGCCATGGGCACGGCGCCCGTGGCGCCATCGCCCTGCTGATGCTGCTGCAGCTGCGCAAGATCCGGGCTAGACCCCGGCGGGGCCCCAAACGTCAGCGGCGTCGGCCCCCTGCTAATGCCCTCTGGCGGCCCGGGACTCTGGCTGGGCGACCGACCGCTGTGGCTGTGGCTGCGGCTGCCCCTGCTCGACGAGCGCGACCCTGGACCACCACCGCCGCCGACGCCGCCACGCCCCAGACGCGCGGAAAAGGAGGTGCTGCCGGACCCGGCGCGCGGGCGGTGTTGGCTGTGTTGTTGGTGCTGGTGTCGCTCGCCGTAGCGCTGGTAGCTGGTCTGGACGTCGAAGAAGTTGACCGACGCGCGGGGCGACGGCTCCGTCCGCGTGTCTGACGGCGTGTGAGTGTCGCCGCCTCCAGTGACGCTCATCGGCGGCGTCTGGTAGGGGTGGTGGCGGACCGGCCGGGAGAACGGGGCGTCGCCTGGATAGGATGGGTGACGCTCGTGATGCGGTGACGACGAGGCTCCGTGGTTGTTCCAGCCGCCGTTGGCGGGAACGGCAGACGAGGGACTGTTTGTGGGTGACAATGAGTGGTGGTGAGATCCCGTCACGTACCCTCCTCCCTGGGCAGGTCCAATCCTGAGCCCAAGGCCCGCGTTGCGGCGGTCGTATTGGCGAGATTGGCTGGCGGGCTGCTGCTGCTGCTGCTGGGAGCCGCCGCTCGGGTTGCGCGACATGGGCAGGGATGTATACCCATCTGGCGGCGAGGGCGAGTACGCGACGTCGGGCGGGTGGACGTTGATGCGGTACGGACTCTGACGGTACCCGTGGAGCGCTTGACTGCCACCAGGATCCCGCCGACCTGGGCTGGTGGCGGGATTATTGAGGCGCGAGTGGTGGTGGTTGTAAGCACCCTGGGCCGTCTCAAGCCCGTGCTCTCCATCGCGTATCGACGGCATCGACCGTGACATGTTGATGTGGAGCGCATGGCCTTCTTCGTTGTCGTCCTCCCCGTCGTCAGGAGGAAACGGATCTAGCAGCTCCGCAGAGTCGATATATCCAAGGCCCTTTCTGAACGGGTGCTGCAACTCGGATTCCCACCGCTGCACTCGAGGCCCCGCCCCGGGGAGGGTCTGGAAGTGCGGGCAGCCGCTGTTTGGTGAGGTCTGTCCATCTGCGCGTTCGTTGGGCGGCGAGCCTGGCGGAGGAGGAGGAGGAGGGTGGAAGCCCGAGGCCACCTGGACTGGGCTGGCTTGTGCCGAGCGCCGTCCAAGGAATGCGGGAGAGTGAAGACGCTTTGGCGACTGCGACTGATGCAAGCTCCCAGCGGTGTGCAGAGATGCGGGATTCCCGCTCGATTCCCTGGACAGGCCTTCCTGGGGGCCTGGCGGCCGCATGGTCTTGCCGTTGCGTGGTTTCGGAGTCGAGCTCGGCGTGTTCTTCCCACCACCCTCGTGGTCACCGCCAGACCCTGCGTTGGCCGGGCTGCTGCCGGAGCTTGAGGTACGACCACGAATCTGATCCCGGAATCGGAGCAGGGCGTTCTGAGTCTTCTCTGTCCAGCTCGAGGGCGAGGCTCCCTGGGGCTCCGGTGGAAGGAAATCGTTGGAGAACACGCCGGTTGGCTCTTCTGCGGCGTCCTGGTGCTCCAGACCGGTTCGCCTGCCGCTCGTCCCTGCGGCGACACTGGCCCAGCTCTTGGGTCTTATGTTCATTCCTGGCCGCGCGGGTTGGGATGGGCCTTGTGCGTCGTCCCGCGCCTTGTCTTGGGCCTGGACGATGGCGTCAAGAGCGGCATCTGTGGCGGGGCTCGTCAGGGGCGAGAAGGGCGGGGTTCTCGTCGCAGCGTCCTTCAGCCTGTTGAGCGTGGATAAAATCATGCTGGCACCCCTTGGCGACGACGTGGCTGCTGGGACGACGGGATGCTGACGCGGCTGGTGCTCCGGTGCTGCAGCCGCACCGTCGGACCCGATGATGCCCTTGGCTGTCTGGCGGCTGAAAGTCATGGTGCTGCGTGGGCCGTCCCGGGCCATCTGGCGCCTCAGAGGCATCGTGTTCCGCGGGTCGTCTGCGTCCCGCCAGGCGCCGGCGTGGTCGTGATAGCGGCGGCTCTCGTTCCTCTTGACGGTTCTATGTGACTTGGCACTGGTGTTGCGGCCGGTCACGACCTGCCAGGGTGGCGAGTTCTGGGGATCAGGGACGGCCGAGCCTGGCGGCATCCGCGGCGACGGCACCGGCGGCACCTCGGTACTGTCGTCGTCATCCCCGTCGTACGAAGGTGGTCCGGGCATGACCACGCCGCCCTCCGTCCCCTGCGGATACGGTGTTGGGCCGAGGGGAGGGCGGTACGGCACATGAAAGTGGACCGGATCGATTTCGTTTTGAGGGTAGTAAGGGTTGTAGGGATAGTGCATCTCGGTGGGAGATTCGTGGTAGCCCGAATCATCGTCCCTATCACCGCCGGCACCGCCGCCAGCGCCGATGGAGTCATCATGGTCGGGCGTCCAGACACCGCCGCCGTTTTCCGAGCTGCTGTTGTGGCTCTCCGGCCCGCTCGCGCTGTCGGTCTCGGAGCGACTGTCGCCTCGCTCGAACACCGACGAGCGCGCGACGTCGTTGGACCCTGTGACGATGTGGGTGGCGACCTCGTGGCTCAGCTTTTTGATGAAGCCTGAGCAGAGATCGCACCGCTCCTTGAGGCCTGCGTGGAGCGAAGTGAGACACCGGACCTCGTCCAGCGTCGACTTGCGCTCCAGCCGGCGGTTGACGTGGCCAAGCAGCTTGCGGCCGTGGATTTGAAACCGGCGATAGTCGTCGGGCAGCCCGACCTTGGGGTCCTTGTGTATGCGCGTGTCGGCGTCGTCGAACGCGCGGCAAAAGACGGTGACGGCTCTCTCTAGCCAGAAGAGATGTGCCTTCTTCTCCATCAGCATCTCGATGAAGAAGGCCTGCACCACGCTGTGCACCCGGAGGATGTCCAGATATTCAGCGTTCCGGTCAAAGTCTTGTCTGGAGCTCCGCGAGCTGGCCGGCGATATGTCGTCGCTCTCGACCCTATCGACTAGCGCAAACATGATGAGCACCTTCAGGGTGTTGGCAAGGCTAGATTTGCTGCCCGACACGTCGCGGGTCCTCCAGGGGGTTCTTTTGTCCAAGGCGTGTAAACCTGTCGAGTTGTGATGAGAACAAATAACGTCAGTGTGTTTCTCAGGGACCTGACACGGATGCAGTGGCCAGAATCAAATATCAAATACCTACCAAGAGCAATCATCTCGACCGGAATATGCGAATCAAAAAAGACCAAGATTGACATGAGGTTCAAGGCGGCGTTTTGGTCGCCTCGACTATCCAGCTGGTCATAGACAACCCTGTAGGCGGACAAACTGCCGGCCTTTTGTCGACTCGGGTACGAGCGGAGGTACTTGGACAGCGGCTCCCGCGTGGTCTTGAGCTGCTGCGCGGCGACGTGGATCATCAGGGGCAGCCAGCCCATGAGCTGGACCAGCTCCAGGGCGCGCTCGCGGTCGTCCCGGGACCACGGCTGGGGCTTGTTCATCTCGGTGAGCAGCAGCTCCTGCGCCTCCTGGGCCGAGAGGAGCGGCAGCTCCATGACCTGCGGGCTGTCAAAGCTGTTGTCCCCGGACACGGTGCCGTCCGTCGACGTGTAGATGATGGCCGTCCCCGGGCGATCGGGGATGAAGCGTTTGATGTTGGGCGTATCGAACCGGATGCCGTCAAACACGAGGAGCCAGCCGTCAAAGGTCTGGAACCACTCCCGCACCATGTCGACGAGCTGGTCTGGATTTTCCAGCTGGCTCGCGGCCGCGCCTGCCGCATCCTGGACCGAATCCTGGATGGCCTGGGCTTTTGCGATCCTCCAGAACCAGTACTCCATCTCATGAAGGGATTTGGCCTGGACCCAGTAGACGCCGTTGGGGTAGTCACCTTTGTGTTTGAAGACATATTGCTGCGCTAGGTGTGTCTTGCCGCCACCTGGGAGGCACTGGATCAGCACTGCTGACGTGCCCAGGGCCCTACGGCCCTTGTCCATCAACATCTTGTGCAGATCCTTCATCTCCTGCTGCCGCCCGACGGTGTGAAAGTTGGGCCTGAAAGACTCGGGGTGTATGAAGATCTGGTTGTGGAGCCCCGAGGTGGGGTGGTGCGGCAGGTTGGGGTGCGTCTCGGCGGCGTGCACGACGGTGTCTGGCGGCGCGGGCGTCGTCTCCTGGACACCAGTAAGGGCGGGTGCGCGGGGCGTATCGGCAAGCGACGGTGCAAGGATTGTGTCTCTTCTGGGATCTATAATTCAAACGAGGACGCCGGCCGTGCCCAGAGCAGATATAATCAGCCGACGTCCCTTGTCTACTCTGCGAAAGATCAAACGATACTCATCACTGTCTCGCCTGCCCCACCGAGACCGTCTCCTCCCGGCCTTCGACTTCTTCTACCTCGAATATCGGCTGCGACGGTGTTGGGTGAGGCGCCACAATGAGGCCCGGCTCCGAGGTAGCACCACCAGACGAGGAGCTAGCACTAGCCACCTCGGAGAAGCGAGGATACATACCGAGTTGCTGGGTCTGACCAGAGCCGGATGGAACGACGGGAATCTGTAGTCGTGTCAGCGGGTGAGCACACATGATTTTGCTGCTGGCATCACCACGTACGTAGGGCATCCTCATCTCGTGCATCTGATTCACCGTCTTCATCCGACGATCCTCCTCCTCGACCTTCCATCGCATCTCGATGAAAGGGATTGCTTCATCGACCCATTCGCGCAGCGTGGTTGAGACAATGCGATATCCCGGGGCATCAACGCTGTCGTACTTGCACATTCCCGAGTGCGTGGCGTCGATGCCGTAGTAGGTGACACCTGGGAGCTGGGGCCCCGCCGAGTTGGCGTCGACGACGAGGACCTTGTGTCCCTTGATGGGAGTCTTGAAGTTCTCGTGGACCATGTGTATTCTGAAGCGCTGGTAGATGTCGAGAAAGTGGTTGTTGATGCCCTGGAGCGTCTCGTTGTCTTTCTTGAGCGTGCGAAGGAGAACCGACTCGGTCTCGAAGATGCCCCTGGGCACAACCGCGTCCGACATGGCTTGGAGCACAGTACCCCAGACGGCCAGGTTGGAGCCGGTGTGCGGCGTGCCGAGGAATATGATGCCAAACGTCGACACATAGATGGATCTCAGGGGCTCCTGGTCCTTGTTCTGGAGATCGTTGGAGTACAGCAGCGCACGCTTGACCAGGATCCCGCCGAGACTGTGCGCTACCCAGATGATGGGATTGCGGGTTGTCTCCTCGCTTCTGCGGTAGACGCTGAGCTTGGCGACGAGGGTCTGCGCGTGCACGTGGATGAAGTTATCACTGGGGCTCCTGAGTGGGAGGCGGCCATGGCATCTCTGTCAGCAAGGAATACCCGACTTGGACGGCTCAGAGGCAAGGGGAGAATATGAGATTGCCATGTCGTACTTGTCCTTGCGATTCGAGTACACGTCCGCGTTATAGCCGTACACCAGGATGTTGGCATGGCGCCCCTTGAGCGAGGCCGGAAGGAGGTCGGCGGGCCAGTAGACGCCATTGTCCTTGGCCGTCCATGTTCGTTTCGGCTCGCCGTTCAGGCCATGGACGAGGACGATGTCGACTTTGGCGTCGGGATGGGTGTAGACGGCGCTGACGTCGTACCGGTTTGGCTGCTTGTTGATTGTGCCCTGTTCGGTTTGCGCGTCAGCACACAGCATCGCTTAGCGGGTGGAGTTGAGCACAGGCTCCCCGCAGCGACATGCCCAGTGCGGGCCGCCCCGTGGGCTCCATCGCGGGCTCGAGCCGAGGGCGATGCGAAGGGAGAGAAAGAGGGCACAAGAAGAGTCGCGCATATGTCATCTTGTTGTTCTTGCGCCACCACGTCCCCTTGCAGACGGCACAGCAGCCAGCGCGGTCTAGCGCGCTGGAACCAGCCAGGGTGGGCGGACAGAGATCGACGGCATGGTGTGGACAGGGGCGGGGAAGCACAAGTTGGCGCAAATGCCCTGGACAGCGCGACGGGACACAAGGAAGGGAGACCCCGAGCCAGCCAATCTTTTACTCACCATGCTTTATAAGGCGACAGCTGTCGGGTGCCGGCGCCTGAGTAGGCGCACCGGCTTCCTCTATGGTCTGACCAGAGGCTTGAAAAGGACAGACAGGTGCCTAGGAGAAGTTGGAGAACGCTTGTTCTGTCCGAGATGCTAAAATGTTGGGTGTTCGATGGTAGAGGCAGTGCGCTAGATGATGAGCAAGGTATAGAGAAAATCTAGCAATGCAAAATGCCGAAACGAGGTGCGAAAAGACAGCTTTATAGAAGAGAACGCCGGGGCGATGCCATGAGAAAAAAGAAAAAAAAAAAAAAAGAGTAACCGAAGAGGAAGAAGGAGGAAGAAACCG
Source organism: Magnaporthiopsis incrustans (assembly GCA_003049425.1). Taxonomy (NCBI): domain Eukaryota; kingdom Fungi; phylum Ascomycota; class Sordariomycetes; order Magnaporthales; family Magnaporthaceae; genus Magnaporthiopsis; species Magnaporthiopsis incrustans. Next base: position 25,192 of record PYSR01000187.1, read on the forward strand.
TTGGACGCGTCAAAACAAGTAAGCGCGCCAGATGCCTGCTCTGCTTCACTCTCGGTCAAGCATGCAAGAGGCTGCGCCTGGCCAGGGGTACGTAGGTACGAGAGCAAAAACGAGCAAGCGAGCGCGGCGACGTTGAGGTGTCGTGCCAGAAAAAGAAGAGAAAAAAATAGACGACTTAACCATTGGCCATCGAAATAGGCCGATGCGCCGACGCATCGTAGCAATATACCCAGCCCAGCGCCGGGCCGGGGTGACGGGTCACAATGGACAGGGGCGCCATCGGTTTCCGACCCCTTGTGAGGAGGGAGCCCAGAGCAGTGTCGACCTCAGAAAAACGATGCGGCTGTCACGCGGAGCCCACGCCCGTTCATTGGGGGAGGCAGCTGAGCTCGGCCACATTAGTGCCCTGCGGCCATTTTTCTTCCCCTGGGGAAAAGACCCACACCCAAGAGCCGACGGCCACACCCCTCAGGGGCGGGGGCGGGCGGGAGCCGCACCACCATCAGGATGCACTCTTGATGGAATGTTGCAGGATGCTGACCACCCACATGGGGATTGGCAGTCTGTCGGCTTCGTCCAAACCTCGCTGCCTGGCTACTTTTTTTTTTTTTTTTTTTTTTTTTTTTTTTTTCAAGNTTTTTTTTTTTTTGTCATTTCACAGGTCCAACTACGGGACGCAGCTATTTCATAGAGGGAGCCTACCAAGAAAGCTAAAGGCAGAGTCGACCTGGCGGACAATAATTGGACATCTGGCGGTACACGCCCCTTGCCCTAGCGGAGGCTATCCCCGTTAGGTAACGAGCTCGCCGCTTCTAGAATCGGTAAAAATGAACACTTGTAAGGCTCTGGGCCTGCGTCTGCGTCTGCCTGCCTCCTGAGGCTTTGGGGCTTCCTGTGGGGCGGCCTGGGCTAGCGTCATGCAGCCTGGTGTCTTTTTGCGTCGCTGGGCGCAATGCAATTTGATGTCAGACCGACCACCAAATCTGGGGATTCGATGTGCAGGTAGGTTGTGGTCCTGCGACCATCTCTAGGACTTGGGTACAGTAATCATGTCAAGTGTCGGCGAGACAGGGCCGTTGCAAACCACCTCCTTTGCTACCTTGGCTCACAAGGAGCAGGTCACGGGCGGCAAAATTGTCTCGGAACCTTGCCCTCCCCTGTCGACCATTGACGTAACCTGAATACCTGCCTGCCGAGCATGCAAAAGTCACGGGGTGAAGCCCCGTCCCCCGCGCTCGGCGGGTTTTGTTTGTGGGATTGGATATATGCACTTTGGTCGCATGGATGGCTGTGCCAAAGTCGGTCCTTGGCTCCAAAAAGGGGTGGCCAATGGTTGATACGCTGTTTTGAGCAAGACGAGGCTTCATTCTCCATGTAGGGTGCCCGGAAGAATTAGTTGCTCACACGGCGATGGGCATGGCTTGTCTTTTTTTTTTTTTTTTCTTTCCCATTATTTTTCTTCTTCCGCAGAAATACCCAACCTCGCTTCCTCCCATCTGCCGAGATGTCTCTGATCACATCTACGCCTCGTCTGGACTTTCACACCCCTTTCTCGGGCTGTATCGCCGGGTACCTGCGTGACACGAGGGAAGGAAAAAAAAAAAAGAAAACACGAGGCTTTTGACATCGTATCATGCTCCTGAAACAAGGCCTTGGGGGACGGGAGGTACAAAGCTGGTCCTTGCCCACTTGCAGGCGCACCTGGTGACTGCCCGGGTAAACACGAGGTCCCCGAGGCTGGCGGAATACGCAAGGCGAAGACCGAGGTTGAGTGACTTCATGGTGTGCGTGCCGTGCCCGATGACGTAGTAGGCAAAATCCCATTCCCAGACCAAGTCCATGATACGAGCTGGGCAACATAGTCGTGAACCGTGAAAACTGACTTGTCGAGGTTTCTTCTCACCTTCTTTGGTGGCGTTCACTTTTTTTTTTCATCCACACGCCTGCCTACCCGACAAGAGAAGAACACATGGTGACGCAAGCAAAAGCAAGCCCGGCGTCGCTCACCGAGTGTCATCGAGAAAGAACAACGCCGTTTGAGTCACCTAGGACCATGGCCCCACCAGAAGAACCGTCTTGAAATGGCGTCGGTGTTGAAAACGAGGCGGCGAGCGTGGACGGCGAGGTCGAGGTGAGGATGTAAACGACCTATCGGCGCTATTTGTTCGGCGATAGAAAGCGAAAACGACACGCCCTGCTGGAGTTGGGAGACAGAAGAGGAAAAAAGGAATAAAAAAAGAAAAGGCAAAGTTGCCACTTGCGATGCCCGGTCACGCGTTTCCTGGTGCCTGTGAGCGCTGGGCTTGACAGACGTTGGAGGAACCAGTCTCAGCCTCAAGCCGTCCGGGGCTGCAGGAAGGCTCCCGCTGTCCAATCGTCGAATGAAGACTAGGGTCCGGGGTTCGGGGAACATTGTGGCTGCGACCAGAGGATTCAGCCCCTCGCTGCAGACCAACCCCAGGGCGGCAGAGAGCGTGAGCCAGACACCCAGAACATCGGCACCTGGCCGAGAAGACGTCGGTCATCAGAACATGTGCTGTTTTGGCTCATAGAGTGGCGCTCGTGCCACGTAGCAGTCGCTCGAGATGTGAGGAAGAAATGGCGGATTGCGTATCGAAGGGCTTCGTACTATGTTTAGGCAGACAAGTACCTCGTATCCAGGTAGATCCGGCGTAGACAGGTGCGCGCTAGATCGTCTTCTCGCTTTGGGTGGTTTTGGCATTTGGAAAGGTGGCTTTCGGATCCAGCATTCTCCTCTGTCGATATGGATGTATCATACGGGGAGAGCCCAATTTTTAGAAAAACGCAAAAGCGTGCGAGAGGGTGGAAAAAGCACATTTGCTGCGTTTGAAACCCCTTTTTTTTTTGCGTTTTTAAAAACTGGGTTTCCCGTATGGTAAATTCGCGGGGGCGTGGTCCAAGGCACCCTGCCGGCTGCTCAGTCCTTGGGCGCCAGCATGACGACGTACTCGCGCGTGCTAAGCCCGAGCTTGATCACGTCCTTGTGCCGCAGCTCCAGGTATCTGCTGGCGGGGACGCGGTCGCCGTTGAGCACGGTGCCGTTGGCGCTCTCGAGGTCGATGAGGTAGGGCTTGACGCCGCCGACGCGGTCGCCAAACTCGTCGCGCTTCTCGACGTGCCGGAACTGCACGACGGCGTGCTGCTTGCTGACGCTCGGATGCTCGGCCAGCAGGTCGGTCACGGCCGCGTCGCGCCCCACGAGCCAGCACGAGCGCGACGACAGCGGCACCGTGTCGGCCAGGTCGCCGTCGCCCTTGAACACGAACAGCCGCCAGTCGTCGCGCGCGGGCGGCTTGCGCGCCTCGGCCGGCTCGTGGTACTTGAGCGTGATGACCGTCCCGTCCGCCTGCCGCACCGAGTTGGACGCGGCCGCCAGGACGCCCGACACCCCGTAGTTTGGCTGCTCCTTGGGCACCGGCGGCGCCTCTCCGTTGGCGATGGCGTCCATTATGGCGAACGAGTCTGCCTGCGACGGCAGGGGCCCGTTGCGGCGCACCGGAGGGCGAGGCGCCTCGTCGCTCTGATTAGGAGGGCCGTTCTCTATGGCGCGCACCTCTGCATCCCTCCTGTGCCTCCTCCTGTCCCCCTCGTTGCGCGGCCGCCCCCTCTTGCGCTCTCTCCTCCCGCGGTCCTCGTCGTCTTGGCTGCCATCTCTATTTGACCGTTCATCTCGGTTGCGGCGCGACGATCTGCCGTCGCGCTCCGAGTCCCTATCCCGGTGGTGACCGCGATCGTCGCGGTCGTCGCGATCCTCGCGGCCGTCATCGCCGTCCCGGTCTCGATCCCTTCTGTCTCGTGAGCGACGGTTTCTCCGGTGTTCTCTATTCGCAGGGCTCCGCGAGCGCCTGTGTCGCCGCCTGCTGCGGTCTCTCGACCTCTCGCGCCTCTCGGGCGCGCCGCTAGTACCGTCAGCACCGCCGTCGTCTTCGCGCCTAGCCCTGTGTCTCCGGTTGTCGCGATCGTCGCGGTCGTCGCGGTCGTCGCGGTCGTCGCCCCTCTGCCGCCGGGAGCGGTGTCCGTCATCAGAACCGTCCGAGGCCATGGTCGATGCAGAGAAAATGGTTATTATTTGCGGGATTTGTACCTGGTAGCAGTCGTGCAAGTGCAGGTTCTGCCCAACCCGAATTGGGATTCAACGTGTGACCACCGCGAAATTTAGTTGTTGGGCCTGGACGCATGTGTGCTGAGCACATATTTCCAGCGCCATCTACAGGGCCCACCCGAACCCACAGCGCCCCTTGGCCCAGCTACGGCACTTGACGATCCCAGACACGCCTGGTCTGCTTCTAGGATGCATAGAAATCGCTGATCCATTCAAGTCTGACTCCTATTTCCAGGTCGCTGGTCTAACAACATCCTTTTTAAACAATCCCTGAAAACAGCCGTGACAGAAAGTCTCGCCCGCCTTGATGTCAGCTCTCTGAAAGGAACAGAGAAGAGGCACGAAGCCAGTAAGAAGATGTTGAACCACTGGGTATGCGATAGTCAATGGCCCCAAAGTAAGCATATTGAATATATACCAGACGATGGGAGAGCGAGCGGGAGCGAGAACGTATTGCCTGCAGGGCTTCTTCCAACTCTCGCCCTCGGCACGCACAGCGCAGACGTACCACAACCTAATGGACAATAACTTGGATCTGACGGAGCCGTGATCATGCGATCTTGATCTCGGCAACCTCGCCCGTCTCGTTCCTCATTTCACCCGCGACCCTGTATGCCACTCTCCATCTCAGTTTAAACGACTCCACCTTTTTGCTCCTGTCGCCCGCATGCCAGACGTCGAGCACTTGAGTGATACCGCGGCTCTGGTTGGCGGCCAGGTCCCGGCCGGTTTGGGGCTGTAATTGCGATTCGTACCCCTGGGCGAGTTAACAAGAAAGAAACATGTCAGCGAGGTTGGCTATCTATCAAGAAGCAGGAGGCCTGGACCCACCTTTGGGACTGCGGACTGAAAGTGTAGCTCCCCCATCGGAGCCGGCGCGTTGTTGGAAAAGGCAAAGTGTAACCTTATAGAGCTAGAACCAGGCGCCGTTCTTTTAGCGATGAGCTCAATCTTGAGCATAGCGTCCATCATGACCAGCTTCTGCTCCGACGGCAAAGCTTCCGGCGGCGGGAGGGCCGATGAGAAGGCCCATTCATCGTCGTCGTTTGCTGCTGCCGCGGCGGGCGCCGGCGGTGCGGGCGGCTGGTAGGCCGACCCAGCGGCTGGGGTTGGCGTTGTCGGCTTGGACGCCGACGAGAAGGCGCTGGGGGATGCAAGTGCCGCAAACGGGTCCGCGGTAGACTTTGGCGGCGGAGCGAAAAGAGATGACTGGTAGTTCGGCGGCTGGGGCTGCGGGGTGGCCGACTGAGAGGATGGAGGAGGGGCCGACGCAAATGCGGCGAACGGCGATGCGGATGGGGGTGGCGGCGACACAGTCGCCGGCATATGTCCCTTTGCGCTGCTGTCTTGGGTCATGGAGGACAGCAAAGCCGGCCCCGGAATGTCTGCGTTTGACCATGTCAGCTGTAAACTTTGGCATCAAAGGAGGCGGGTGCCAGGAGTTGTAGGAAAAGCGCTCATGTAACGTACTGGTGTTGGCACCGAATCCCAACTGGATACCGCCGGCCTGGCCGAAACTCTCGCTCTCCCCTATGGAGAGCCCCAGCAGGTCATTCTCAATGCCAGCCGGCTGAGACGGGGCTTGTTGGGATGAGCCAGCCCCGTTGGCGCCGGAGCCACCGCCGCCGTCGCCGTCGAGATCGATAAGCGACAGCTCGGCTTTGGCGCCGCCACTCGGGGCAGGGCCGTGCTGGCCGCTCGCGATGCTGGAAGCACCGGCGTAGTCCCCTTTTTTGAGCAGTTTGTAGCGCTCGACGGTCCGGTGTATGCTGTCGTTAATCTCGAGCAGCCTGGCGACGGCCTCGTGGTCGTCCGACTCCTCCTCACACATCTTCTGGATCTTGGGTTGAGCGCTGGACAGGGCCGAGGCCAGCTCCTCAAAGACGTCGCCGTCCTGCATCTTGTCGCCCGGCTTGAAGGCCTCGAGTCGCTCCTCGAGCAGCCGCGCCTTTGCCTGGATCTTGGCCACATCCTCGGCCGCTTTGGCGCGGTAGTCAACCTTGGACCGTGTGTCGTAGCCAGCCATGATCTTCATAAGACGGTTGGCCTCCTGTAGGTCTTCCGGGGTGCCGCGCCGGATGAGCTCCTGCAGCTTCGCAGACTGCGCCTCACGCTCCTCCTCTTCCATCTCCTCGGCGGACTTGAGGTTCTGTTCGGGCGCGCGAGAGTGGTCAGCAAGACTGGGAGTTGGGACATGCACAGCCGACGGACATGTTCGGCAGAGAGGCCCACATCGCGATACTCACATCGCTCGGATTCAAAACGGCTGCGTCATCTCTCCTGACTTCGGGGAAGCTGTAGCCCTTGTAGCTCAGGAGGCGGTGCATGTCCCGGATGAAGCCAAGGTCCTCCTTGTACCTGCTGGTCTCGCATATGGTGCTCCTCCACTCCTCGATGGCCTCGAGGATCTTAGCCTGAACGCGCGAGGGACGGATGGGCGGCCGCTCGGGAAAGCGACGGACGAGCTCGTTGAGGAACTCCTTGGTGCTGATCTGCAGGTGGAAGGGGTAGCCGCAGTTCTTGACGCAGATGTCGAGCAGCGCAAGCGCCAGCAGGGCCACGTTGGGGTTCCGATGGTTGATGTAGTTGACAATGCTGGTGGCGGCCTCGCGCGGGGCGGTGCCCTTCTTGGAGTTGATCAGGTCGGCGATCTCGAGGTTCACCGACAGGTTAGGCTCGTAGTTCTCAGGACTGCAGGCGGCCTGGATGAACCGTTGCAGCTGCGACGGTGCCGAGCCGCCCGCGTCGGCCCAGCGGTCCCTAGCCGCATACCGCGCCGCTGCCGCCTCCATTGTGGTTGTGGTGATGCGTCTTTGCTCGTGCGACTCAAGCTGTTGCGCCTTCTCGCCCTGCTTCGCTGTGCGGGAGCGGCTCGGGACGCTCAAGCTGCCTTGCGCGAGGGATCTGGGTGGGATCTATTATATCGGTATCTCGGGAGGAACGGTAGCAGAGAGCCTGGCAGGCGACAGGTGGCCGGCTTGGAGTGCTACAGGGGCGTGTCTCCTCGGTTGCGTCTCCCGCCTGGTCCGCTCAGGCGCTACGTCGTCGCTGTGGCTGTGGGCGGGGTGGGGTATCGTGGCACGGAAGGGCCCAGGTGCTTTTTCGATGCTTTGCTTTTGAACTCCTCTCCAGATAGGATCCACGTGTGTGCAGCAGAAGGCCAGATAATAAATAAATGAAGAAAAAGAAAGTGGTAATCGAAGGCGGGCGACAGCAGCCTCGCCCTCGACTCCTACTTCAGGAGCAAGTAACCCATTTGGAGAGAGGACGTGATCCGGAGTGTTTCTAGGCACCTATCGGGCGCAGCCGATTTGCACGCTGTTCAGATTGCGGCGTTTGGAGCATCCCACCTTGGCTGCCTGCCCGGTCCGCGCGCTGGATTTTTGGCTTACGAGAGCTGGCGGACATACAGTGCTTCGAGCTTTTTTCTCGGGCCAATTAGTACTGTACTGCTCGTTGTCGTCACTGAATCCTTGCTCCGATGCCCCACCGGCGAATTTCACAACTTTCAGCCCGAACTTACACTCAGACGTTAGCTACTTGAACACCGTCTGTCATAGCTGCCGCACTCTAACCATGGTCAGACATAAAAAAGATCACAACAACAAAGGCAAGCGCCTTCACCACGGGCCCCCAAGGTCGGCCCGCCCGCCCCCTCGGCGCCAAGACGGCGGGGGGGAAGGCTCCGGCGACGAGGGCTCCGGCAGCGAGGGCGGCGGCAAGGGGAAGCAGCAGAAGCAGCAGCCGTCCTTCAAGGCCGCGTGCTGGGACCTGGGCCACTGCGACCCGAAGCGGTGCTCGGGCAAGAAGCTGATGAAGCTGGGCATGATGCGGCCGCTGACGGTCGGCCAGCGGCACCCGGGCGTCGTCATCACGCCCAACGGCAAGACGGTCGTGTCGCCCGCCGACCGCGAGACCCTGGAGCTGCACGGCGCCGCCGTTGTCGAGTGCTCGTGGGCCCGCACAAAGGAGGTGCAGTGGTCGCGCGTCGGCGGGCGCTGCGAGCGCCTGCTCCCCTACCTCGTCGCCGCCAACACGGTCAACTACGGCAAGCCGTGGCGCCTCAACTGCGTCGAGGCCCTGGCCGCGGCCTTCGCCATCTGCGGCCGCCACGACTGGGCCGTCGAGGTCTTGGCCCCCTTCTCCTACGGCGACGCCTTTCTCGACATCAACGCGGCCCTGCTGAAGCGGTACGCCGCATGCGCCGACGCCGACGAGGTCAAGCGCGCCGAGGAGGAGTGGATGGAGAGGCTCGAGAGGGAGTACGCCGAGAGCCGGCTGGACGCGGCCGACGGCGCTGATCTGTGGAAGGGCGGGAATATGAACCGCAGGCCTGTCATGGCCTCCTCCGAGTCTGAATCCGACTCCGACGGGGACGACGAGTGCGAGGACGGCGAAGGTGGCGAGGGTGAAGAGGTCGACGGGATATATCTCGGGAAGAAGCCACCAGCATCATCCAAGCAGCCGGCAGCAACAGCAGAGGAAGATGATGCGGAAAAGGATCCCTTTGCCATATCCGACGACTCGGACGACGACGCCGAGATGGAGGAGATTCGCAGAAAGGTCCTGGCGTCGAAGCCCTTTGCGAGTCCAGCCGATACCGGCCAGAAGCCTACTCTAGCCACCATACCCCGGCCGCAACACCTCGTGCCAGACTATACCATCGAGCCGGACTCGGACAACGGCTCAGACAACGACGAGTTTGACGATATTATAAATGCCACCCCCGTGACGGATAGGGTGGGACTGGGCAAGCTCGAGAAGGAGAGGGCTCGCGCCGCCGTCACGACCCGGACTTTCATGTCCGCTTCGATGACGGCGCCGCGAAGGGGATGAGGTTTGGACCGCTAGAGACCAAGTTAAAGTCAAGCAGATTAGTAGCCATGATGGCGACTCTGGATAAGACTGCGATATAAACACAGGATTATCCAATTACCTTGAGCATATTTCTTTGGTTGTATAATATACAGTGGTTCCAAAAGTGGCCCTGTAAATGCACCTAGCGCCGACGGAAGCGTCGCCCCTGTCTTTATGTTCTACTAGATATACACTCGGAGGTCTATATTCCCCACGTCTATTTCACAGGTATTGCTTTTCTTTAATGACCTCGTACATCTGGATCAGGTCGCCCACCTTCAGATCCTGAAACCCGTCAAATCCGATACCGCACTCGGAGTTCTTCTTGATCTCGGTAACCTCCTTTTTGCCGTGCTTGAGCGACTCGAGCTTGCCTGTGGAGATTATGAACGAATACGGATCAGCAAGTGAGCCAAGATACGATACAGAGAAGGGGGAATTATATGGGAACGAAAGGGCAGATGAACGCTTACCGTCAAAGATCTTCTCCTTGCCGCGCAACACGCGGTACAGGCCCGTGTTGGTGAGCTGCCCGGTGCGCACCTTGCAGCCGGCAATGTTCTTGTACACGCGGCCGCGGAGGTTGATGTTGAAGACCTCGAGGACCTCGGCCTCTGCGAGCACCTTGTACGACACGGCCAGGGGCAGGTGCTCCGACATGAGCGCCTTGACCGCGTCCACGAGGTGATAGATGACCGAGTAGTCCAGCAGCCGCACGCCGGACGCGCTCGCCAGCCGCTGTATGTGCGCGGGGATGGTGTTGTTGAAGTTGATGATGGCGCTGCCCGTCGTCGCCGCGTGCTCCACGTCCGACTCGCTGATCTGCCCGGGCGCCGACCGCAGCACCCGCGCGCGCACGTCCTTGTTGCCGATCTCCATGACGGCGCCCGTGACCGCCTCGACCGAGCCCAGCACGTCGCCCTTGATGACGAAGTTGACGAGCTTGGGGCCGGCCGCCGCGCCCTCGGCCGCCTCGTCCTCCTCGCCCGTCTCGCCCAGCTCTGCCAGCTCCGCAGCGAGCGCGTCGGCCTCGGCCTTCTCCCGGTCGCGCCTCTCCTGCTCGGCAACCTCGGCCGCAGTCTTCTGCCAGGCCGCCAGATCGTCGCGGTACTTGACGGCCTGCCTCGCCTTGTCCTCGTCGGGCGCCTGCAGCACCTGGTCTCCTGCCGAGGGGGCATCGCGCCAGCCAAATACCTCCACCGGCGTCCCGGGAGGCGCTTCCGGCACCTCCTGGCCGGCCTCGTCCAGCATGAAGCGCACCTTTGCAAACACGTTGCCTGCTACAATAATGTCGCCCTTGCGGAGCGTGCCTCGCTTCACCAGCACCGTGGCCGCCCGGCCGAGAGGCTTTATGCTGGACTCCAGGATCCAGCCCTCGGCCATGCCGTCAGACTCGGCCCGCATGTCCAAGATCTCGGACAATGTGACGATGGTCTCCTCCAGATCCTTCATGCCCAGGCCGGTCTTGCCGCTCACCGCCACAGCTTGAACGTCGCCGCCGTGCTCCTCGAGCTCGACCCCATTGTTCGCCAGGTCGTGTTTGACCTGGTCCACCCGCGCCTCGGGCTTGTCGGCCTTGTTGATGGCGACTATTATGGGTACCTTTGCGTTCTGGGCGTGCTTCAGGGCCTCGAGCGTCTGCGGCTTCACGCTGTCGTCGGCGGCGACTACCAGAATGACAATGTCGGTGATGTTGGCTCCGCGCTGCCGCATGGTCAAGAAGGCGGCGTGGCCAGGGGTGTCGAGGAACGTTATCTGCTTGCCGGTCGACATGCGTACCGAGAACGCGCCGATATGCTGCGTGATGCCGCCGTGCTCGCCGGCGGCGACAGAGGACTTGCGCAACCAGTCCAGCATCGTGGTCTTTCCGTGATCGACGTGACCCATGATGGTCACGATCGGGGGCCGTGGCGGGAGCAGCGAGGGATCCTCGGGCGCCGGGCGGGGCCTCAGGTCGACTTCGTGGCCGTCGTCAATCGTCGGCTCGAAACCAAACTCCTGAGCGACGAGCGCGGCGGTCTCGCCCGCCATGACGCTCTCGTCCGTGATGTCCTCGAAGCCTAAGTTCGTAAGCTCCTGGAGAAACTTCTCCGTTTTGAAGCCAAGCGCCTCGCCCAGATTTGCTACTGTGATGAACTCGGGCACCAGAATGGGCTTCGGGGCGGATGCAGCCTCTAGTCTTTCCAGTTCCTGCTGCTCCTTGATTGCCTTCCTTTCTGCCTTGCGGCGACGTCGCTCCTCGGCCATCCGTTCGGTTTCCTCGTCCCAGCCGTCTTCGTCGTCATCAGTGCGCCTCCTCGTGTTCCTAGGAGCCTTGGGCTTCGGTTTGATCTTCTCTGGTCGTTCTCTCCGCCTCGACCACCTGTCGTCAACCACGTCGTATTCGGGCGAGCCCGAAACGAGCGTAGTCTTCACAGCTGGCTCCTGGGCGCCTTCCGAGGGTGATTCTGAATCTTTGGGCGCCGGTTCCGCTACCTTGTACCCCTCGGCCAGGGGGAAATCGTCCAAATGCGAGATATTGCTCTTGGGTCGACTCGAAGATGGTTTATTGCCGCCCTGTTTCTCAAACTGGGCGAAGAAATCATTCTCGTCAGTGGCGGCACGGTCGGGCCTATCTGTGGCCTGCTTGTCGGTCTTGGAGACGAAGTCATTCCCGGCATCACGGACCGAGCCGGTAGAGCCGGGCCTTACACCTTCGAACTGCTTGGGTTTGGTCTTGTTGGCCATCTTTTTGTCGAATTGGGAGAAGAAATCTTCTTCATCAGCGGGTTCCGGTTCCTTCTTGACCGCGGTATCTGCAGCACTAGAAAGCGGCCTTAGAAGGTCGTCGTCCAGATTAAGCGAGGCTCTCGCGCCATTGGGCGGCCTCCCGAAGGTGGGGGCACGTCTGGGCTGGTTGGGCGGTATCGACGGTGGTCTCGATGAGCGTCCAAAGGTCGTGTCTCGCCGATTGCCACCCTCGCTCAAGCTGTCGAGTATGGAATCGAAGGCCTTGCTTTTCGCAGCGGGTGTTTCCTCGCCGAGCTTCGAGGCCAGGAAACCCAGCCCTCCAACAGCCCAAGGGTTCTTTTGTTGCATGGGAACAAAGTCGGCGGAGCTAGCGCCACCTGAGCTCTGCCCCAGCCTTGAGAGCTGTGACCATTCTGGTCTGTCGGCATCGGTCTTCGTCTCCCTGGCCGGGCCTAGCTCCTTCTTTGGATATGGATCTGAGCGTAATAGCGGATCTCGCTGCCCCGTGGGTCCAAAGTTATTTCTTGGCCGCGAGGGTTTGAAAGAAAACCCTTCTCCCAAGGGCAGCTGGCTCTTCCCGCTAATTGGAGGTTCCCGCGTGGTAGGTACACGCTGTAGTGGTGGCGGTCGTGGTGCGCTCTCCAGTGGTGGCGGTCGTGGTGGACTCTTATCAGGTGGTGGTGCCTTCAATATCTCGTCTAAAGCTGCCTGGCGCGCAGCCAGCTCATGGGGCAGGAGGAAGTCGTCGCGGTCGGTCACGAGCCGAGGGGTCGCGGGTCTCTCTTGGCCTAGTCTTTGCCCGAAGAGTTTCTTGCCAAACGTTGGTCTCTTTGCAAAGCCCGAGCTCTGGGGGGAAGGCGAGGGGTTGGCGGAGGCGCCCGACGGCTCCCCATGCCGTGGCCCATCCTCTTGTGGGCGGGGTGCGTCGGCGGCCGAGTACCAGCGGTGGTGTCGGAGAGCGGGCTGCCGGGGAACCCTGATGGCACCTGCGCGAAGAGCCTGGGCGCAGGCGGCGCATATTACCTGGCAGTCCTTGCTCTTTGAGAAAGGTCAGCGACAACAATTCGAGGTGTCGAGGCAGGCGGGCAGGCCCAGGCTCACCCTGGCGACACGATGTCTAATCATGTTCGGTCTGCCGAGTTTGCGAAAGCCCGGGCTGGCCGTGTCATCTCGGCGTCCAAGCGACTGAGAATGCCGCCGTTGAAGGCCGGAGAGCTCCCGCAGTTGTGTGACGCTCGAGAATTTCTGACAGGGGTAGCGCCGCCCGACCAGGTCCCACTATCTGTTCTTCGATAAGGTAAGGGTCCACTATTTCTGCCGGCAACTGCCCGAGCTCCTCCGTCAGGCACCGTCCGATGTCGGAATATCTCGATGAGCCATTGTAACGCCAGCACGCCGTGTTGTGGCCAGCCTTTGGTCGCGGAGAATTGTGTGCGGTCCAGGCAGGCAGCTTATAGGCAGCAGCATGATGGTTATAACCACTACTTCGTATATGATATATCAGGCCCGAGCAGGCTGCCCGCCCGTGGCAGGGATCGATATAACCTTACATAATCGCTTTCTCCACTCAATCCCTGTATCCATAATGCCACTTCACAAGCTGGACGAGATGGAAGCCCGGGCCGCTCGCATCCATCTCCTGGGTCCCAGAACCTGAAGCCGACAAAAAGGCAAGCCAAAACCATGGCGCCGGCAAAGCGCAACGCAAAAGTCCGTCTGGGCTCTGCGACAGGGTCCAAGAGCAAACCCGACGGGCTACCACCAAAGCCGTACCGGGCCATCCCGGACAGCCTCCAGCCCTTCGTCTCGGAGCTCGACCCGAAGCATGTCTACATCGCCCACCTCGACTCCAAGCCCGTCGCCTTGAAGCGCAAGATATTCCTGGTCCCCGTCGCCATCAACATCCTGGTCGCCGTCTGCTTCTTCCTGCGCCTCCGCTATATCGCCCCGTGGTACATGCAGCTCCTGCTGCCGGGCATCGACCTGACGCCGCTGCTCGGCGCCGAGACAGCGCGGCTCCTGGGCATGGCCGGCGCCGCCCACGTGGCCGACCCCACGATCGGCATCGCGCCCTCCTCCATGACCTGGGGGCAGATCGCGCTGCTGGCCCTGCGGCGCGGCTTCACCTTCGTCCTGGACGCGAGCCTGCTCGTCTTCGTCTGGCCCTGGCCCGTCGAGTTCTGCCTGGGCCAGACGCACGGCAACCCGCTGCGCTGGCGCTGGCGCGTCGGCTTCCGCGACAGGGAGATCTACGTCCGCCGCAGCCGTGAGTGGGACCGCACCCTCGGCGACGTGCTCGACCCGGACTCGGCCACGGGCCGCATGGAGCTGAGCGTCAAGGTCCGCGCCGCCACTGCGCCGCTGCTGCTCAACGAGAAGACGGGCTACCTGACCATGAACGGCGACTGGGACCTCGACTGGGCCGCCATGGTGCACGCTACGCGCCTGGTCGACAACAAGGCGCTTGCCCTCGACGCCTTCCGCCTCGTCGTGCTGGTGCACCACGCCGACCACGGCTGGATGCTCATGGACACGGGCGCGGGCGGTGGCGGCGCGGCGTCGTCGCACGAGGATGAGCGGAGGCGGCAGGTGTTTGCCTTCCGGGACGCGCTGTCCGCCATCGGCAAGGAGGACCTCTTCTTCCGCTGGATCGAGATTGTGCAGTTCGAGGCCACACAACCGGGCGGCCTCACCAAGGACAAGGAGGTCGCCGTCGCCCAGCAGATCCGGGACCTATTCCAGGCCCAAGGCATTGACTTTGACGATTTTTGGAAACAAAGCGTTGGCTCCGACGGCATCGCGGGTATGGAATAATCGCTCATCTCAGGGCGCAGTTTCGAGACAGAACGAACGTTCATACCATGAGCATAGAGATTACCTGCTTTTTTCTTTTAAGAATGTACCATCAGCTTCGATGAGGTATGTAGGAGTTCGGGTGCATCGCATAGAAGGATATAGAGGGATTGGTAATGATGAGTTTTTTCGAAAGTCACACATGGATCACGTCAAACGGTGCCCCTAGTGAGAAGAGCCGTGACACCGCAAATACTTTGTTGAGCTATATGGGTTCCAGGCGACGGCATTGATTCCCCAGAATTGACGCATGAGGCGCTTCACGGGACCACAGGGCTGGCCGCCTGACGGAACCAGATTTGCCCTGCCCTACCTCTGTACATGCGGAGCTCACCGACAGCTCAGACCGGCACGTCTCAGCTTATTTCTTCGTCGACGCGGCAGCGCCAGACTTTCGGGCCGGCGGCGCATCCTCCTCCTCGGACTCCTCCTCGTCTGAGCTCGGGGGCATGTCGCCGACCTCGACCTTCTTCTCAGCCTCGGCCGCCTTGGCGACGGCGGCGGCCTTCTTGGCCTTCTTGGCGGCCTTGAGCTGCTCGCGTGTTGGCGGCTTCTCCTTCTTGGCCTTGGGGGCCTCCTCCTCCTCCTCCTCTTCCTCCTCTTCGTCGTCGTCCTCGTCCTCCTCAGCGATTGCGCCGTCTTTGGGTTGCGCCTCCTCGCTCCACATGTTGACTTCGTTTCCGTCGTCGTCGAGCGGCCTCAGGTCGCGCGAGAAGGACCTGCCACCTGGACACAAGAGCGCGGGTCAACATGTGGTTTGATAAGCGGGCAGATAGTAGCACCCGCGACGCATTTGCAACCTACGCCGCGCTGGGTTTTGTGAAGCGAGCAAACCGGAAGAGAAGCGAGGGTAAACAAATTGGGTTGCAACATACCTCCGCGGCTGTATTTCTTAAACTTTCCCCTGCCGCGCGAGCTGGTTCCCGCTTTGCCCGTCATGTTTGCAGTGAGGTGTGCGATTGAGCCTCCAGACAAGCTATCTCGTAGGCTTGGTGGGGTAATCACGCAGTAAAGAGGATGTGAAGATAGCCTAGGTAGTAAATGAGGCAAGGAGAACGGGATGCGCTTGAGAGCCGGGAACCGAGCGTGACGGAGCGAATGTCCGGTATGTCCAGCGCTTAGGAAATACAAACAACAGATTGAGCAAGACAGAAGCGAGGCTGGAGAGTTTGTATAATGGCCTTCGTGCCACACACCCTTTTTCCAATCCCACCCACCCCTCCCCATTTTAGGCCGTGTAGTGCTTATTGTGGGTTCCGGTCACGCAGCCCACGTAATGTAGCCTGTAAACAATGTTGGCATTATTTCTAGTTGTAGAATTTTTTTTTTTTTTTTTTTAAAAAAAAAAGAGTAAATTTGAGATTATTAGCAAATGTAAAAAGGGAGTAAATTAGTAATACTTTAAGTTAAATCATTAAATTATATAAACAAAAAAGTAAGGGGCACGCGTTAAAACCGGTTACTTAAGGTTATAAAATATTTGAAGGTTTTCGTACTCCTGAACCAGCTTCGACATGAGCCTGCAGCCTGGCAGGACTAAGTTTATAAACGGCGGGCTAAGTTGGGCCAGTTCCTGGCAACACAGCTCAACCCGTCCCTAACATACTCGTACAACGTGACCTCGGAGGGCGCCACGACCGACCGCACCCTCATCCAACCCTACTTGCCGACGGTCTCAACCTTCGTCGACCAGATCGCCCAATCTAAAGACGCCTTGGCGGCGCGGCCGCAAAGGGCTCCCTGGACAGCCGACGATACGCTCACGGGCGTGTGGATGGGCGTTAACAACGTCGGGAACACTTTCGGCTCGCCCGGCCTGGAGCAGCTGCTGGCGCGGGCTATGGGCCGGTATTTTGACCAGCTGCAGATTCTATACGACGCCGGTGTCAGGAGCCTTGTCCTCCTCGGCGTCCCGCGTGAATTTGTGCTATCGTCCCTGCCCCGACACCCCCCTCCCTTTTCCCCGTGCGGTCCACACCCGGCGGGAAATCGGACGCGCAACTCCTGCCAGCTGCACCAAACGTCGATCGTCCTCGATGACTTGGAGAACCGGCTCCACGGCCCTGCCGTGACCCAGGTCAGAATATTCTCAAAAACTGCGGGGGCTCTGTACGGATCCTTGCCTGAAGCAGTGGTTTTCTTGCCCACGCCGGCGGGGCCGGACAGCAGACCTCCCTTGGCCTTGCCGCAATAAGCCGCCCGGCTTTTAGTCGTCTCGACGGACCTGCCTCGACACTCCACAACGAGCCGAGCCGTGTCCAGGACCTGAACGAGCAGCAAAATGACCGCTTGACCCACAAGACGTCGGCGGTCTTTGCCAGCATCAGGCTATCTTTTGAAGCTGCCTGAGCAACTGTAGTAGTTCGCACAAAGAAAATATCGTTCGTAGTCACGCCGGGAAGTCTTGCCAACGATATACTCGTCTCACATACCGCAAAGAACTGTCGAGACGTGAGGGGTTCTGTTTTTAGAAGGCATCAACGTAGAGTTGTCAACCGGGAGGTGTGCAGAATAGAGGACCTTGCCAGCTGGTAATACCCAGAGTTGAACTGAGATTAGGGTATTGGTTTGTGCATTGAATAACTCCTGAGTGGCCTGTTTCTGTTAGTCTGGGTGTGAGCGGTGCCCGAGGCACTACTAACGGACCTTTCGCCCCTTCTTTGGTGCCCTTCTATGGCCGGTTTCCCACTGCTACGTCTACAAGCTGCCCAGCCCGCGCGAGCAGCCCGAGAAGCGCCCAAGAAAGAAGGCCGGCGGGGCATGATTATCGCTAGGTCGGCAACAATAGAAAACGGGCAGCCTCCCTGAAGATCACGAGTGGTAACAAGTCCGACGAACGTTCCAATAGTTGACAGTCTCAATCCTGACTGGGATACTTCCTTGCTTCGCACAATTTAGATCCAGCTATGTGGAAGCCCTACCGGAGTGACACCACATCCATGCCTACCGCTTGCCAATGTAACAACACAGCCATCCTCTATCTTTGTGTCAAGAGGAGCCAGACCACCAGTCCATAAGGGCGCGCCATGGAGTCCAGGTAGGCGACGTATCTTGGCCCTCCTCGGTGGCATTCCAGGTAGGCATCTCCTGAGCCTCTCCGGTGGCTTCCGCCTTGGCGGCCACCTGTTTGACCTCGTTGAAGTACATGGCCGCTTGTTTGCCGACATACAGCCAGAAGACGAGGCGCTCAAACCAAGAGCGTCCGTCGGGAACGTGGTTCCTGTTCTTGTCTGGGAAGGCCCGTCGCTTCTCTTCATTCTCGATCTCCTTCAGGTTTTTGCCGCCCTCCTCGCTGTTGCTCCCACTTTCCGGCTTGGGAAGCTGGCTGGTGGAAGCCGGTGTCCGAGTTTCCTCATCAGGCGCTTCTTCAACAGATGCCTGGGACTTGGACTTGACGATGACAGGCTCCACAACGTGCTCGACAACGACGGGCTCGGCAGCGGTGGGCTCGACCGTAACAGGCTCGACAGCGACAGGCTCAACAACGAGCGGGTTCACGATGACCCGCCCGGCATTGATGGAAAGCCGAAAGCTCGACGGGTGGTTTGCAAGGACCCTAGCCGCTTGGGTATCGCGACTGTTGATTCCGTCAGCCATCTCGCACATCACCTGCAACTTAGCCGTGGTCGGCTCGGCGTATCGACGGTGGATCAGATCGCGGATTTCCTTGGCCCTTTTATCCCCGTCCGTTCTAGCGCTGAGGATCTTGGGGAAGGATTCGGAATCAACGTGGCCTCCTGGAAGACCATGGTGGTAGAAGGTGCCGCCTTCGTAGCGTCCGGTCGGGTGGGTCGGGTTGGTGATCTCGGTGATAACGTCTTGATCAACCAGGCTCTGAACGCTATACAGCCTATCCTCGAACCCATCCTTATTAGTGTTATCCCATTTGGTCGTGACGATGGTGATGGCTTTGTAAAATTCCGGCCCGCAAAAGCATTTGACCCATTGGATAGTCATCAAATCGTCGTTCGTCAAACGCGCTTGCCCACCACCGTAGACGAAGAGGACGCCGGCGACGGTTACGAAGGGGCCTAGGGCGTCGATGCAGCTAATAATGTCCCCGAAATTTTCCAAGCCATTGAGGTCGCTCGCGCCGAAGCCCGCCGTGTCGATGAAAAGATATTGTTCCCCTTCGATTATAGCCGGGCAGACCTGGTAATTGAGCGTGCCTGTCGAGGAAGTTAGTACATGTAGTTATACGTTGATGACTCCCGGTAGTTGCAGGGTGAGAGCGGCTTGGATCGTGTTTATTTAAAACGACATACCCGAGCGGACAGTAGCTCCAACTTTCAGGTCCATTCCGGTAATTTCCCTCAATAACGAGGACTTGCCCGTCCCCGTCTGGCCGACAACGAATATGAGCTTGGTACCTTTGAGGCTAGAAAAAAATCGGGTTATCCGGTCAGCTCGCATAACAGCACATACAGGGTATACCCGGGGACTTACTGCTTCTTGACGAAACCGATGACTGCCTCGGAGGCAGCGCCCTTGGCTTTCACAAGCAGTTTCGTCAGCTGGGTGGTACTCCAGGACGCCCACCCCTTTGGTCGATCGCCGGAATCATCGTAGGCAAGATCGCCATCGTTGTCACCCTCCGCTAGCTCCTGAGCCTGGGCGCTCTCGTCAGGTATATGCCCCTCTTCGGGACGAGAGGCAGGCCCTGGGGGCTCGCCGAGGGCGCAAGTTCCCATGGTGGGAGATTTGCGGAGGAGAGTCTGGTCGATGTGGTCTTCTGCAGCGTGTGGGATTGCGACACTCTCGGATAAATTGAGTCCTATTGGGTAGGCAAAGAAAGTCGATGTCCCGGGAAACGGAACATGGTTAGGATGGAGAGGAAAGATTGAAAGGAGAAATGGGAACTGACCTCGTATTTATGCTCGAGCTCGTAAAAGCCTCATGAAGCAAGCCCACGAGGAATCCCAGGAACCGCCCGACAACCACCCCCAAATTATACAGACTCAATATGATTGGCTTTGCCAAGAATCCTTCCAGACTGTTGGCCCCAAAATCACAGGCCTCAACGGAGGGACTCGACTGTAGCCGCCGAAACTTGACCCGCTAACCAATCAAATATCATGCGTCGTAGGCAGGCTCCGGGTGGCCGCTGCAGCCAAGGTAACAATGAGGCTGTTGGTTATCGAGCTGCATTAAAGTGCCCGGCCAGTATGTCGTCCCAGCCTGCATGACCCAATGGGCTTCAGACCGGCCGGGGCCCGAGTGACCTCCTGCGGCGACCGCATTAAAGCGCCAAATGCATGTTATCGCCCTTACTGGCCGAAACAATGAGGGGTGCTGACGCTCCTGTCCAGGCTTCCCTCCATCAATAGCCTGGTGCAACCAACCATGTGTGTAGGAATGGCTTCCTGGCGGCTTTCGGGCCAGAGCTGTCTAGCACGATGTGATGCCGAGCTCCGTAGGAACGCATGAAACCTGATTACCAGGGCGTTGGGCGCGAAAAGCCTGCATGCAAGAATAACGGCACCTCTCCGTCCTACCCCAGAAAGAGACACTGTCATCAGAGAAGGGCCAGGTGCAGCTGGGCATTTGGGCGGCCGCATGGCACCATTGCACGAGTGAGTCTTTGCCCACATCCGCCACCGCCGCTCTTGCTCTGCGGCGAACATTATTGGCCGGATCGAGGTCGGACGAACGCCGAGTCTGCCTTCTCTTTGCTGTGTCGCGCGAGCTGTTCAAGTAGATTGGATGGCCCTTCCGTAGACCTACCTATTTATAGACGTACCTTTGCCGTCCGCAGACGTGTTTTTTCAGCATAAACGCGTGAAAGGACGGCGAAGGTACGTCTACAAACGCTTCGTAGCGCCCGCCAAAAATGGGTTCTCACGCTATGGTACATACGACATGTCCCCAGGCCAATTCCCGTCCTCCAAGCTCTGAGGCGGATCGCTGCCCCGCTAGCAAAACGGCCCAGGCCAGATGAGGAAATAGGGGACCAGTATCTGGCGGACTTGCCTGTTACAACGGTCGACTGACCGACGCCAAGAGTGCAGAGCAACACTACCGCAAGCTCCCGACGGTCTCAGGCACTTTGCTACCAAATAAAGTCGGGTCTAGAGCATGTTGACAGGCCGACGAAGCGCGATATGCCTGATGCGTGGAGCTGGCTCTGCGGGATCGGATCCAGTAGATATTACAGAGTATTAGCACGGCAGCGGAGTTGTGCACTGACACGTATAAATCCCTTCTCGCAAAGAGAGAGGCCGAGATGGAATGCGTATCGTGAACAAATATGGAGGGAGCTGAACCCCGCGTCAGGAAGCTCCACCAATTCTATTCGGAACAAGCCGCGGCTGTGGATCCTTAATCAGCAGGACCCGCTCGAGACCACCTTAAAATCTCTGAGCCAGCGATTTTCATTTTGTCTCGTTTTTCTCCTCCCTTTTCTTCTCCTTACTGAAGACTCCTTCATATTCACTCTGGCTTACGCCCTTTTTCAATGGCAGGTCTTGGAGGGGAAATTGGAGGATAGAGTAAAAGAACCAAACTTCGAGAACTTACCCTTTGGCTCGCTCGCGGCGGATTGTACGCAAGACGCTCGCTTTGGATGACCAGAGAAATTATCAATTTCGATACAAGCAAAACATGACCGGCTGGGTTCGTGTGTAGTCCAGCCGCCAACGCGCCCTGAGCAAGAAGCATGCATGGACGTGTCGTAGTTGCATTTCGTATATTTGTGTCTACATACCGCCCAACCAATGTCGCCGGGATATACATACGTGCCTGTCCCATTTACAAACAAGGAAAAACGAAACTAGCCCCAAAATGCGTCGCTGAACGCCATCAACGTGATGCCGCATACATGGCACGCTCGTGATCTACTGGCCGCCGTCTGTCTGGCTTCCAAACACCTACAGCATGGGCTTGAGGTCATCCGCCACCTTGAATGGCGCCTCGGTCTTGGCCTTGACCTCGTCGACAGTGACGCCGTCGGCGATCTCGACAAGAGTCAGACCGTGCGCGAAGTCGACATCAAAGACGCCCTGTTGAGCCGAGAACGTCAGTGGCGATCCTTAAAGAGAGATAGATGTACACCAGGGGGAAAAAAACTCACAAGCTCGGTGATTATCCTCGACACGCATGCCTTGCCCGTCAGAGGAAAGGCGCACTGCTTGACAATCTTGGGGTTGCCCTTGCGGTCCGTGTGCTCCATGGTGATGACGACTTTGGTCTTGCTCGGGTTGCTGACCAGGTCCATGGCGCCGCCGAAGCCCTTGACCTTTCCGGGCAGCATCCAGTTGGCCAGGTCGCCGCTGGCGCTGACCTGCATGGCGCCCAGGATGGTCAGGTCGATGCGGCCGGACCGGATCATGCCGAACGACTCCTCGGACCCGAAGACGGCGGCGCCCGGCTTGAGCGTCACCGTCTCCTTGCCGGCGTTGATCAGGTCCGGGTCCTCCTGGCCGGCGCGCGGGTAAGGGCCCAGGCCCAGGATGCCGTTCTCGCTCTGCAGCTGCACCGTGACGTCGTCGCCCACAAACGACGGCGCCAGCATGGGCATGCCGATGCCCAGGTTGGCGTACATGCCGTTCTTGAACTCCTTGGCCGCCCGCCGCACGATGCGCTCGCGCTTGGCCGCCGAGTCGCCCGTGCCCAGCGCCTCCTTGGCCGTCGTGGCCTTGTCCGCGGCGTCCTCGCCCGACGAAGAGGGTTCCTTACTGAGGGTCACCTTCTCGATGCGCTTCTCGGCCGTGCTCTGCACGACGCGCTTGACGTAGATGCCGGGCAGGTGCACGGCCTCGGGCGGGATCTCGCCCGGCTCGACGATGTGCTCGGCCTCGACGATGGTGCACCTCGCGTTGCGGCCCATGGCGCCGTTGAAGTTGTGCGCCGACAGCCGGAACTGCACGTTGCCGAGCCGGTCGGCCTTGTAGGCCTTGACGAAGGCGTAGTCGGCCGCGATGCTGCGTTCCAGCAGGTACGGCTTGCCGTCGAACACCTTGACGTCCTTGGGGTACGAGAACTCGGCCGGCGTGCCGTCGGGCCGGTTGCGCAGCGGCAGCTCGCCCGTCTGCACCACGGTGCCCACGGCGGCGGGCGTGTAGAAGGCCGGGATGCCGCGCCCGCCCGCCGAGCAGCGCTCGGCCAGCGTGCCCTGGGGCGTCAGCTCCAGCTCCACCTTCCCGCTCAGGTACATGCCCTCGAGCGTCTTGTTCTCGCCGATGTAGGACGCGATCATCTTGGACACCTGGCCCGTCTTGAGCAGCTTGCCGAGCCCGCTCGAGTCGGTGCCGGCGTTGTTGGACACGGCCGTCAGCCCCGTGATCTCGGGCTTCTTGATCATCTCGTCGATCAGCGTATCCGGCACGCCCGAGAGCCCGAAGCCGCCGCAGAGCACGATCGAGTTCGACTTCATGTCCTTGAGCGCCTCGGCCGCCGACGGGTACACCTTGTCGATCTTGGCTCGCCTCGACGTGGACGAGAAGGAGCGGGCGAGGAGGGCGGCATGCTGGGGGGAGTGGTGCGCGCATGTCAGTATTGGACCCGATAATACCTAGGAGAGGGGGTGTGGTGCATCGGTCTTGATCCGCGGGGTCGGGGCTGGGCTAAGTCTGGACGCGACCCCTCGGGTGGCAGGGAGGGCTACAGAAAACTCACATTGCTCCCGTACTTGGAATGCGCCCTCAAAATCCTCATACACATCGCGGTAGACGGCATCTTGGCGACCAAAGAAAAAAAAAAAAAAAGCTCCCCAGTTAGAGCGCCCAAGAAGGTCGGGGCGGATCGGCAACACTTGCGCGCAGCGGCGTTGGAAACGGTTCGGCTACTCTCGGCAGTTGTGGCAGGAAATCCGGTAGGTCGAATTCGCGCGGCACGTTAACTCGCATAAAGCACAAAGGGTATATAACTATCGCGTCTACCACGAGAGAATAATGCGAGAGAGACCAACTCCAGGAAAAACGGAAATATTCAGAAGCAGCCGTTGGCGAGAATCGCTGCTCCTTTTTGGGGTTAATTGGGGTCCGGCATGTTGGTCATGGATGCTGGGGTAATGCGTGGCGGGGATAAAGCGATCAAATCAGCCCGCTGTTGCCCAAAGCCGAGACCCCTCGGCCAGTTTCCGAGTTCTCCGCTAGGTGACGTTTCGGGATCATATCGCGGCAGACGGGTGCTCTTTTCGGCAAGTAGCAGTGCCACCCAGATCAGCCCTGGCCAGCGCCTGGGAGCAACTGTAATCCCTTTGCTTTAGCTCGGCCTGGAGAGCCGGTGATGGGGAGCCCCCGGTGGAAAAAAAAAAAAAAAAAAAAAAAAAACATAAAGCGGATATGATCTGCCCAGTAGCGGCTCCCAGACCGCTGGCCGGGAAGTTCCTAATCCCGTCACTACCTAGTTGGCCTTCACCAGGAAAGCCCTCCAATTCGGAAAGAACCCGACTGAATCCGAGGTTGCTCCCCGGTGGAGAGCGGCTACCGCCGATATCGGACATTGGCCGAACAACCATTGGCCACCATGACGCCAGTATATCCTGGTGGATGCTTGTTCAACAAGGGAATGGAGACTACACTCATGCTGTGTAAGTAGGTAGGTATGTAGGCAGGCACCTGGGTATTCACGCACAGAGGCACCAACCAAACCAAGCATCTCGAGGGACGAAAGACCTCAAAGGAAACAGATAGCCCAGCCGGCCCAGTCATCGTTCTCATCGGTTCGTATATACGGGGGTTAAATTATCACCTGCCACAGTCGTGCTTCCTATGAGTGATCCTTCCCTTTCTTACGCAGAGGTTTGGCCGGGGGTATGTGTCCCCACTAGGACGGTTCCTCTGGTTGGTTGTCCATCCACCAATGGTCTGCATCTCGGTTCCGCACATCTTAAAGGAGAAACCAACCGAGAATCGATGCAACAAAAGTGAAAATAGTGACTCGGGAAAAAGAACCTCCCATGACTTGGAAGCGACCCCTGAAACATTGCCACCCAAAGGCCAAACCGGCCGTACCAGTACGCCGCCGCATCCGTGCTCCCATAAAGATAAAGAGACGTTAAAAAGAAAACTACCACAAGAAACATGCAAGGAAACTTGATAAATAAGAAAAGGGCAAAGAAGATATAGGAGCAATAAGAATGCATGCAGCAGCAGAGAATTAAGGTGAAAGAGTAGAGTGCCGCTCTTGCCAATCCTTTCCAATCAAACCCAATAAGCGGCCCAAACGAAACACTCTGTAACTGGCGAGCATTCAAAGACCTCCCAAATGCATGCTGCAGCTGCTGACCTAGAGGAGGTGGTCGTTAAACCCTGACGCCATCGAGTCCAAGGAAAGACCATGTGCCCGAGGGTGGTTGTTGAGTCGCGGAAAATGTACTGGAAAAATACTGAGCCGGGAAGTCGTAAGTGTACATGTATACTCGGTCGGCGCCGAAATGTGATGCCAATCACGGGCGGGTTCGTGATCGGTCTCTGCTAAATATGCTCGGAAGCCATCCCGTAGAACTCCAGAGTGCTTTCTCCAACGAGCCAAAGTGCGCGCGCTTGGAAATGCTGAAATGGACTCCGGAGCGCCCTGTCGTTGTTCGGATCTCGGTCTCGTAACGCTCCTTGTCCGTAAAGATACGCTTCATGAATGCAGTCGTTCGTGTCGAAAATCATGACATGCCTGACCCGGCAGCGCCCATTCTTGTAACATACTCAGTCTGCCTGCCGAGCGGATCGGATTCCCGTACAACACAAGGGTTGTTCGCTAGAGGTAGACGGTGCCTGTTCTAGCGGCGGCTTGAGCCGGCCAATGGTCCGATTTGTACGTTGAAGCTCCAACGGCCTGGGGAATCAGACGGGAGGTTAGTCCGGAAGTCGTGATGTATATATTTTGCAGGCATGGTGATACAAATGCAGAGGCGCAGGAAAAACCCACCTTCAGCCAGGTTTTGGGCCGTGTCTTCGAGCAGAATCACCCGACGCCGGTTGCAGTACGCCGTCTTGTCCATGATCTCGACCTTGAGAGCCGAGTCGTTGAGCTCCGACACGGGCTTCTCAAACATTTCCGACAGGGCCTCGACCGCCAGCTCCAGGTCCTTCTGGTTGTCCTCGAATATCTCGGTCAGGTTGTTGCGGGTGAGATAGTAGGCGAAGGCGTAGGTCCACTTGAGCGTCTGGCGGCACGTCTGGAGCGCCTGGGAGGCCGCGTTGAGGTACTGGACCTCGATCCACGACATGCCCGAGGCCGTCTGCAGCTGGATCATCTTCTTCTCCGTCTTGTTGTAGATGTCCTTGTCCAGGCGGGCCGACTGCTCGTGGTTTGCGTAGCGATTGTAGTAGTGCAGATAGCGTTCCAGGGACAATCGGGACTTTGCTTGGGCGTCGCGGGCGTCGGTCCCGCTCTTCTCCTCGTACCGGTTGCAGTTGTACCAGCTCGTGCCGTGCTCGGACCAGACGCCCATGCACATCCAGCAGAACTCGTGCTTGCACTTGCGGCACGTCATGTGGTTGCAGCCGCCGTTCTTCTCGATGGTGGAGCCGCACCGCGGGCACTCCTTGGTGTTGGCAGAGATCCAGTTGGCCGTTTCCGAGTCGTCGGCGCACTTTTTGAGCCACATCTTGACCAGCTCGCAAGGGGCGGGCTGGTGGTCATTCAGACTGCAGCCGAAGCAGAAGCGCGTCTTGCATTCGCACACGACCGTGGGGACGACCTTGTGCAGGTCCTTCTTCTTGACGGGGCAGTCGATGGCGTTTTGGCAGTCGGGCCCAGGACACCACTTGAGCGTCTCCCTGTCCTCAACGTACGTCCTCTGCAGAAGCTCCCTGTACCTCTCGGACAGATTCGCCGTGACAAGGACGTCAAGCGACCTGGCGTCTATGATGCGATGGCAGCCGTCGCTCGGGCACTGTATTCGGGCCGCCTCGCCCTCCTCGCGGATCTTCTGGTCGAGGTAGTGGCGATAGCAGTCAACACAGTACCGGTGACCGCACTTGATGGCGAACGTAAGCAGCCCCTCGCCGTCCTCGCAGCAGATGTCGCAACAAAAGCCAGGGACGACTTCGAGTTTCGGCGGCCCAGCCACGTTGGGCCCCAGGCCGGCAGACTCGAGAACCTTCTTTGGCCTATCCATGTAGTCTTCCATCAGTCGCTCCTTGTTCCATCGGAAGTACCGCAGGAGAATGGCAGCATCTTCTTTCCGCATTTCCAGGATCATGTTGACCTCGTCGATAAGGTCATCCTGTTGCTTCTGGAGGTTGTCGGGCGTGTAGACGGTGAAGGAAACATCGTAGGCAACCTTCCTCTTGGGGGCGATGTCCTTGGTGAGATCGACGTCGGGGTCGGGGTCGAGGTCGGAGTCGAAATCTAGTCAGAGAAGAGAAGGTATGTGTGTGAGCGAGAGACAGACCAAGGCCGTGACGGAGAAACAGGCGATAGGCCAAGGCGGCTTGCTCGCACGCGACCGTCACTCACCGTCGGCACCCGAGAGGTCTTCGTTGTCGCTCAGGACGTCCTCATCGCCACTAGAGATGTTGGACATGAACTCGTCTTCTGAATCCATGGTGTTGGGCGTCGGAGGCGCGGGCTGGGGAGCGGCAGAGCCGAGTATCCTCTTGTTGGGTGCGGCCTCCTTGGGTGTTGCGGAGGATGTCGTCGCCTCGGCCGCCTTCCGCTTTCTGGTGGTGGGAGGAATCGTGGAGTTTCGGGGCGCGGCTCGTCGGCGGAACTGACGAGCACACGAAAAGAGTTATGGGAAGAGGAGAGGGGAGTGGGGAGGGGGTTGGTGAAGGGTATGAAAAGAGGGTGGTCGTGATCGATACAGCGTCTGCCCACTCGTCGCTCGCCGGTCTGACTGGAATGGAGAAAGGGACCGAAGAGGCGGATGGCACACAGATGAGGCGGCAGGCCGAATGACGCCAAGGGGGATCGGAAGGGGCCGGACCCGAAAGAGTCACGACGATGACTTGGGTGGCGGAAGGGAGAGATGGAATGGGCGCTAGGGTGGGCAGGGTTGGGTTGGCGGCTGGTCAGGCAGACGGACAGACGGGCAGGCACCGAAGTAATCGAGGGGAAAGCCGCCCAGCCCAGCGCAAGTCGTCGTCGCTGGCAGGTCCACCGCACATGGAAGAGTGGGACTCGAATGGGGGGCGGCCAGGCGGGTTTTACATGTGGACTAGGAACGGGCTTGGGTAAGCGTTGGGCAAAAAGATCAGGACGTTGCACCACGACAACAACAACAACAAAAGATATCTCGGCGCGTTGAGTCGGGGTTGGTTCCCTGCAAGGCGGTTTCGCAGCCTGATTGCTTCTCGAAGGGGAGACGGGATGGAAAGGGGCGTGCTTGGTGCTGGGATGCTTGGAAATGCGGGCGGCGGGCAGCACAAACGCAGGCGGCCGTCGAGGCACAGACATGGGACAAGGGACATGGGCGCGGGCGTCGGCTATTTGGTGCGACAAGGGCGCACTGTGCCAGCTCTGCCAGCTCTTTTGAGCAGTGAGAGCAGAAGCGTGGACGGCTGAGCCACGCACGGTTACTCGGATCACAGTGCCACCTGCTACGGGGCCAGCATCAAAACCCGCTCCAGCCCAGTGGCAGTGGGTCCCCTTGCCGCAGGTCTGGATTCAGCTCGCGGCCAGCCCCCTAAGTTGTCGCGCTGTCCGACACACGAGAACACTTGTTGCTCCTGTTCTGGGCAGGCACGCGGGAGCCAGGGCTCGCTAAAAGCCAATAGGATCGGCCTGCCCATTTGGGTGTGGCGCACATGATACGGCCCTGTGCAGTCCAACGCTGACCTCGAGGTTTCAACGCTGCGAGGACACGGGATTATTTCTCGACTCAGGGTTGCAGTTTCGGTCAGATCCGAGACGGCTCTCGTCGATGTCATTGCTTTGCTCTTTTTTGCAGGTTCAAATCCGGATACCGCGCTCTTCTTGCATGCCTGCCAGAGTATTGGAGATGGGATGTCTGCAGGACAGAAGCACAGATTTGACAAACCTCAACTCCTGCGAGATCATCCCTTATCCCCCGGGTAGATCTACCTACCTAATGAAACAAGAAACAAAGCGTGGAGGGAGTGTGTTCCCGCATGGGACGTGTCAGAAATACATACAAGACCCCCGAGCTGCCTGCATGGTCATGCCGTCTGGTCTGGTCCCATCACTCTCAAAGCCGGGCCTTCATCCTGCATGCACACTCGCCCGGTGCCTGCGTTTTCAACCAAGAACCTTGTCCGCCATGGAAACTATTGCCGTGGGATGAAGCCGGGTCAGACAAAGAGAGAGGAAGCCCCGAGGGATACCCAGAGGATGGGGGAGACGTACCGTCGGTTCCAGTGCTGTCGGGCTCGACGTGGGCCGACTTGACCTTGCCGTCCTGGATAACGAGAGCATAGCGCTTGCTCCGAGGGCCGCCGAAGATGGCGGTCCCGTCAAAGTCGAGCTCCAGCGCCTTGGTGAAGGTCGCCTGCGGGTCGCCGAGGAATCGGAACTGGAGAGGGAGTTCACAGACGGCTCAGTCCGGCGCCGTCCTCCTGCATCTTGAACCATTGGAACTTACCCCGGTCTGGCCGGCAGGGTCCATCTGCTGGGCCCAAGCCTTCATACTGCGACGGCACACAGGACGATGAGTTGATGAACAGATACTGGCATAGTTGTCCAAAAAAAAAAAAAAAAAAAGGCGAACAGGCGCCGGCATTGCCGTCCAGACAGGGAAGCCAGGCAGAAAGCAGCTTACACAAAGGCATCATTGACCGACACCACGAAGACCTGACCAGCGTCCTTGATCTTGGGGTGGTTGATGTAGGAAGGGATGTGGCTGCTGGAGCAGCCGGGCGAGAAGGCGGCGGGGACGCCAATGATGATGCCGTCCTTGAGAGAGAACTCGGAGGCCAGGTTGACCTTGTTGCCGGGAGAGTTCTCGACCAGCACCCCGAGGTCCGGCACGGCCTCGCCGACCTTGACAAAGGCAGGGCGCGTGGTGTGGAAGCCCCGGGCCGACCGGGCGGCCATGGCCATCACCGGCTTGAGGGTCCTCATTCTGAACGCCATGTCTGCTGTTTTTGTGGTTTTAATCGCTGCGCTGGCTGCTGGAGGCGGGTTGGTCCCCTCAACTGTTGAATGCCTTTCGGACTCGCCGCGACGGATCCTGGTCGATGTGATTTTCTGATTTCTGGTGACATCACCGACGCTATCCCAATACGACAGGCCACATAGTGTTTATGGGCCGTTTTGTACTGTGCCGTGCACGACGCGACTTCTGCACACACGTCCGCTTTAGCTCGAAACAAAACGCCGATCGCAATGCACTCTCCATCATGGGCAGAGGGATATCCTCCCAGTCAGTCAGCCAACCGAGCCAGCATGGCAAACTCATCTTGGCGCTCTTCCCGGCACCAGGGAGCCCTTCATCACAATTTCATCACGTGCTCATAGGCGCCCGCGCATGTGGCGGTGTTCCGGTTGAAGGGCGGCTCAGCTCTTTGGCGGATTTCACCCCTGACACTTACGCCCATCCTCCTCGGAAGCGTTCCCGAAACAACCGTTACTTATCTTGATACATCGTGGCTGTTGATGGCGCTGGCTTCTCAGCAATCTGTTGTGACAAGCGCCTGCTGTGCTGCGAGAGGCCTCTAGGTGCACACCTACCCATATATCCCCGGATGAATGAATATGCAGATTTTTCATTTTATTGTATGTTTTTTTTTTTTTTTTAAAAAAAAAAAAAACAGTGCAGCGGATTTCGCTCGTTTTGCTGATGGCCTATACGTACGGCAAACCGAAATATGAGAGCATCCCGAATCCATCCGATCCTCCGACAAGCATGGCTGCTACCCTTGTGCAACGGCGACCGCACAGCCAGAGTCACATGCCGTGGGGCAGTGCTCCATGAAAACCACTCGCCATAGAGGCGTAGGCACAGGCGCCTACCTAGGCATATGGAAGCGGCTCATATCCTTGTGGTTTGTACGACGGCGGACTTGGCCTGCCCAACGAGCTCGGCTAAACATGTACTGGCTAAGGTAGTCTCTTGCAGAATATCTTGTCCAAAGTCCAAGATGGCACCGACCAATCACCCCAACTAATAAGCAGGCCCGTCAACCAGACGTATCACACCCGAGAGCCACGTCTCCCAGTCCCCAAACAGAGCCTTGTCGCCTCCCCACCGCAGCACGCTCAGCAGCCACCGGTAGTCGCCCGGCCCGAGGCGCGTGGTCCGGCGGTCGTCGCCCACCACTTCCAGGCCGCCCCAGCCGCTGGGGCTAAAGTCGTTGGACGGGCCCAGCAGGCCCGTGACGTTGCGCAGCGTGCCGTAGCTCGCCTGGCCCCCGGGGAGCGTGGCGCGCGGCAACGGCTGCGGCTGCGGCGCCTGGAAGTAGTCGGCGGCGCCGGCGGTGGTGTTATTGTTATTTTTGCTGAAGCCAAAGTGTGTCGGCACGACGGTCGTGTTGGCCGGCACCACGTCGATGCGGTACGCCGTGGTCCAGAGGTCGAAGACGGCCGTCGACACCCACTCCATCGAGTTGTTGACCACCAGCAGGTCTCCCACGACGACGGACGTGCCGTTGCCGTAAAAGTAGACGATCTCGGGCAGCGCCCGCCCCACGCTCTGCAGCACGATCGACTCGGCCTTGTACTGGCTGTAAGGCGGGCCGCTGTAGGGGATGCTGAGCTCCTCGCCGTCACCGCCCTCCTCGCGCACCTGCACGTATCCGCCAAAGACGGGAAGCCTTCGCGGGTCGACGCCCTCGGCCGGCGGCGATATGCTCAGCCCCACCTCCACGCTCTCCCCGGGTGCGACGGAGATGCCAGCCGTCTGCGAGGACGAGACGTCGAACCGCGCGGTGCCATATAGCGGCAGTTGGTTCCGTTCCCCCGTCGTTAGCAGCTGGTTCATGAAGCCTGCGCCGCGGTGAGACAGCTTGTACGTCTTGGGAGACTTGCCCCGGTTGCCGAGGGTGATGTTCACTCGGCCGTAGGCATTTTTGCTATTATCAGCGACCCGCAGCTGGCCTGGGCTGAGGCGTGTTTGCGCCGTGATGGCGCCGTGTACGTCGACGAGCCCCGCCCCTTGCTGTGCCGTCGCGGAGAGCATTTCCCCGTCAAAGACCCATGTCATTGGTTTTGCCGTTGTTTGCATCCTCTCCAGAATTTGAGCCATGCTCTCTTCTGGGAACTGTGATTTGACGAGGGCGTAACAGCCTGCCAGGAATGGCGTCGCCATTGACGTCCCCGACATGATGGCATACCCGCCCAGTTCGCCCAGCGGGAACGTGGACAGTATGTTGCCCCCCGGTGCTGATATCTGCGGCTTCAGGTCGTACGTGAGCCGGACAGGACCAAACGACGAGTAATAGTCCATCTTTCCCCCAGTTATCTGCGGGGCACTCGCAAAGCTGCTTTGAGCCGGGAACCTGATCATATACCTGTCTCCTTTCCCCGCAGCCGCCAGGCCAGCCCGCAGTCGATTTCCGTCGGCCGTGCTCAGTTGGATGAACTGTGATGTGCCCAGCCTCGACTGCGGCGGCAGGTTGTAGGGCTCGGCGTAGGGGTTCGTCGATGCTACACCATATCCCATGGTAAAAGGTGGCATTGAGCGCTGGGCCGCGTAAATGGCGTCTGTTGATCGACAATCCTCACTGACCTCAAAGGCGTAGATGGTCCGGTTCAGCCTCTGGGGACTGACGCCGGCGACAGCGGTGCTCCATGACGCGATCACGCACGGATCGGAGACCAGAGCGACCTCGAGCTCCGGGACTTTGATGGGCCAGACGGAGGCGTATTGAATGGTGGTCCCCGCAGAGTCGGTCATATTGTACAACAGAGGAAAGTCTTGGTTCGCAACGGACCCCACCGCAATGGCCGTCGGCTCAGTGCTTGGAAACTCCTGTGTGTAGATGTTCCTGGAGAAAGGGCTTGGGCCAGCGTCGTTGGCGATAGCTACAATAACGGCGACGCCCGCATCCGTTACTTTTTTGATAATATCAGCCAGGGGGTCTCCGAGACCCGTGTCGGGAGGTGCTCCGATCGCGAGCGAGAGACTCAGAATGTCGACTTTGTCTTGAAGACCCCGGAGCATGGCGGAGATGATGTAGTCTGTACCAGGAGCCCTTCCGTTGCAGTCGAATATCCGGTACATGAATATCTCGGCCTCGGGAGCCACGCCGGTGATGGGTAGCCCTTCGGGGGCCTGCAGTGGGTCCATGCCGACGATCCCTGATAGATGATCACAAGGTGCACAGGTCAGTTAAGGAAATCCATAGAATAAGTGATTTGCCGCCCATGTACGAGGAGTAGGCATGCCTACCGGAAACGTGGGTGCCGTGTCCGCCGCCGAAGCAAGTGGTAAGGGGGTCCTGGCTCTGCACCAGGCTTCCGTTGTCGTTGACCCAGGCATAGCCGCCGGCAATCTTTTTCCCCGGCCCAAATCCTGCACCAAGCGCCGGATGCCTGTGGTCAATGCCGGTGTCGATGATGCCGACCTTGATTCCCTTGCCCTTGATGCCTAAAGCATGCACCTTGTCGACCCCAGCCATGCGCAATGGCGTGTCCAAAATGCGCGGGCCGTCGGCCACGTCGTGGAGGCCGTCCGCGTTGTATGAGGTGAGTGAATACGTCGAATCCACGGACTCGTTGATTGGGCGGTCCGGGATGTGGACGTCGTAGACGGGAGTGATATCCACGACGCCGGGAACAGACCGCAATCGCTTCATGGCCTCGTCAGGCGCCAGGTGGCCGTTCAGGTTGATGGAGAGCCCCAGATAGACATCTGACCTGAACTCCTGGCGCACGGTGAAGTCGATGCCCATGTCCACGGCCCGCTTGCCGAAGAGGGCATGCTGGTCTACATTGCGTGCAAAGATGCCGTTTCCCTGACGAGACGTCTCGGGAGAGAGCTTGAGAATGTAGGCTCCATCAACCACGGCCGAGTATGCAACCGGGACCCTTTGAAGCCATAAGGCCACAGCCGCCAAGGAGGCCCAGGCCCCTAAGAAGGACCGGCTACAGCGAGACATTGCGCGAGAAACACCGGGCCAGGCTCGAAGTCACTACTGCCCTTCCAATCCCCTTGAGCTCTGCCCGATAAGGTATATATTATATTCTGAGAACCATGGAGCAGATGTCCCATCCAGGGCGTGGAGGCGGTAGTAGCCTCGGACATGGGGTTATTCTGGTGCGCCACACGAACGAGGGGGCATGGGAAAGGCCCCGCAAGGGATTCGAACCGACGACTTGGGCGTGTATGTGATGCTGACCTTGTTATTGCGAGATTAAGACTGTCTCAGGGGTGTTCAGCCGGCCGGCTTCCTGTAGGACAACCGTACCCGGATAGGAAACTAGGGGCTTAGGACGGTACATCCCATATAGATGTGCTAGCCGAGATAGTAAGTGCCGACATGGATTCCCTTCGCACAAGACGCCGGCAGCGGGCAGAGTGCAGAGGGCTATCCCATTAGGTCGACAAAACGCGGCGAAGAGTGGTTCCCTGGAGTTGGGAACTGATGATGGTGCGGTGTAGCCCAAAGGCCAGAGGTGACATGTCGGCCATGATGAGGACTTTAGCCGGCTATAACCCAAAGCGGCTTGGGCGGGCTACGGCGTCCTGGGTATAGTGCCTCGAAATGCCGGTACTATATTGCTGTAGCACCTGGGAAGGCGTGATAGAGCACCCATAGCCTGTGTAATCTAGAGGTGGCCAATATCATTCGCGGCGGGTAGATTGGGGCGGGAGTGGTGGGTGGGCGGCCGCTCTCCGCGAGCCCGAGGCGTCAGATGCCGGTATTGAGGAGGTGCATGTATCTGGGGAGGCTCCCTTCTGGCCGCGGCAGCGAGTGGAAACAATGGAACATATGTGAATCACACGTCCTCTGAGGCCTTGTCGAGGAGGTCTTTCACCCGAGAGACAGCCTCTGCCTCGGTGCCCGCGGCAAGGCTTCCCTTGACGGCCACCGTCTTGTCGCGCGACTTGAGGCCGTGGGTGATGGTCAGGTCGGACTTGGGAAGACCGAGGGCCTTGCTCAAGACGGCGATGACGGCCTTGTTCGCCTCGCCTTCGCGGGCCTGGGCGGCAACACATAACTCGACGACGTCGTCGGTCAGGGAGGCGACTCCCTCTCGAGACTTGCTAGCGCCCGGTTTGACGTGGCATTGGAGCAGGAGCGCTGCCAGCGGCGACTTTTTGGTTGCGGCTACGTAACGGATGGCGCCCATTTGCGACATGGTGTTTTGGATGGATGTTTGTGTTGTTCTAAGCAGTAGACTGATGTCTGGTAGGCAGCTGGATCCTCTTGGTTGAGTTTTGTCGCGGCAAATGCTGGAAAAGGCAGGTGGGGCAATTGCTGCTGTGCTTGGTGCTTGCCAAATGGCACACAATTGACGCTGGGGTAACGGACAGGTACCTGGCTTGCTCCCCCGGATCTCAAGCCATGTCTCTTCACAACATGTTCGCATTCCAAATCTGGCCTGTGGCCTAGAGA
Source organism: Magnaporthiopsis incrustans (assembly GCA_003049425.1). NCBI lineage: Eukaryota > Fungi > Ascomycota > Sordariomycetes > Magnaporthales > Magnaporthaceae > Magnaporthiopsis > Magnaporthiopsis incrustans. Next base: position 60,154 of record PYSR01000187.1, read on the forward strand.
ATTCCAAACTCGTCACGGCAGAGTACAGTAACCTGATCCATGATCCTTAGAAGGATCAATTAGGTCGCGGAGCTGCTCCAGGTTGTGGCTGAGCAAGCCGCCGCGGGAATGATGCAACCTGGAATATGGGGCGCCTGGATCGGAATTGCGTGGGTAGCATTCACTGGAGTAAGCACATCAAAGCTGGGAGATGTCAAGTACAGGCACAAGGCCACTATAGCTGGGCCATAAAAGACGCTCGGCACAGACTGGCCTCCTCGCCTGCTACACGTCCCAGGTATTTTCAAGTGCTTACCTAGCCAGGTATCTACTTAATCGACAGAAACCACAATCCGGCGCGATATGCCATCCCTAAAGCAGACAGTCATATTCCTGCCCCTGGCCGCCCTCGCCGTCGCCCGCCCCATCACAGTCTATGTCGAGCCGAGGTCTCCTACAAGCCCCACCTCCCCCATATCCCCAGACACTCAAGACGCTGCCGATGTCGAGAGCATAGCAACAATTCTCCAGCGTGGTATCCTCCTCCATGATAGCAAAAGGGAGGAGAAGAACCAGCACCATGGATCCTACACACAGAACCTGCTAACCCGTGGTAGAGCCTCTGTCCAGCATCGCCCGCTTGCTCCTCGGGCTGACGGCGGCAAGCAGAAGGGAGGAGGCCTACGTGTGATAACGCAGCTGGATGGTCCGCCCGCGGATGCGGTTTCACCGCCAAACTCCCCCGAAGCGGCGGAGGGACAGAACAAGTATACTATGGCGGTCTCACCGCTCTCACCCGTGGAGAATATCAAGGCTAATCCGTTCAACCCAAAGACTGACAGCAAAAAGTACTTGGAGCATGCCAGCCAGCAGGCCAAGGCGATGAAGAAGGAGGAGGAAGCCGAGAGGATGAGCAAGCTGGGGGCTGCTGGGAAGCGGCCGGATCCGGCCGAAAAGGAGCGGATGGATGCTCAGAGAAAGAAGCAGTTGGAAACTGAGAGGATGAGGCCGAAGCTCAACCTCATGGATAAAGCATGGCGAAAGCAGATTGATCAGGCCAAGGGTCAGGGGAAGCAAGGTGCCGCGGCCAAGAACCCACCAGTCGATACTAACAAGCAGAAGGCGACGAGGAGGTGATCGCAGGTCGGCTCTGATGATAACTCAAGGTAGTGCGATTCGGCTTCATCCTCGCATTGTTCCCGCGAATTGCTCTGCAGTGCTTAGGCCTCTGAGCCATGTGTATATCCTGTCGGTGGATGACAAGACGGTAGAGTACACTGTCATATCTCTGAGGACCCAAAGTAGCGCACTGCATGCTACAAGGCCTTTGAAGATCGAGGCCGGCGCGCGCCGACTTCCTCTGCGAGCTTGCAGCAGGAAATCGGCTTGAATGGGGACCGAGAACCACATCCTGTCGATCTGGCTCAGGTGGCCAACCAGACAAATCCAAAGCCATAAACAGCGACCAGATGGCGCGAATCGACGACTCGCAGGCTGGCTTTTCGCCCGGGCGGGTACTGTGGGAGAAACCCACATCTCCAGGTTGTCCGCAAACACCACCCGGCTTCAAACCGGACGCCCGCCACGGCCCCTTGGCAGCCCGCTAGGCCGCGCACCTCGAGTAGAGCCGCGAGCGATACCCGACGCCGCACGGCCGCGGGCGCTGGTGCCCCTAGTGTTCGCACCACCACCGCCCCTGGTTCCAGGAGCTCCGCGTCCACGGGACGAGTTGCCCGGCGTCTGCGGTGCTCTCCTAGGGGTCGCAGCCTTGGAAGAGGCAGACGGGTTGTCCACAAAGGATGTATCGGTCGTCCTGGTGCGAGTTAGTGTACATGAGACGAAGGGGAGAGGGGTGATGGAAAAGCGTGCGCCGGCGACTCACATGAAGGTCGCATCACCCTCCATTTCTCCAGGCCTGTCTGTGAAGCGAGAGGTGCCTGTGGCTTGCTGTTCCTCCATCTGCCTTGCCCGCTTGAAGGACTCGGGGGCGGGTGCCTAGACAGGCCGAGGGGATTAGCCACATGGCGGAGGATGCACGAGGGTCGACGCTCCCAAAGGGTCTTCACCTCGGGAAACTCGACGCAAAAGGCGTTCATGTTGACGCCGTAGAGGAAGCTGGCAAAGCTCTCGCTGAAGCGCGACAGGCTCTCGTGCATGATCTGGAAGTGCATCATGTTGGCCTCGAGGTCGGCCATGGCGTCGGCCAGCTCGGCAAAGGCGGGCTCGAAGGCGCCGAGGGGAAAGGACGCGTCGGCGCCGTGGACGCTGTCCCGGGCCGAGTCGCGGAACGAGGACCGTGACGACGGCCGCAGCGGCGTCGTCGGCCGCGGCGTCCGCGTCCGCGACGTCGACCGCTTCCGCTCCGAGCTTGCGGTGCGGTCGTTGCTGCGGGATGCCATGGACGGTGGATGTGCTTGTGTGCACGTTTATTGTCGTTCTGTAGACTCGGGCAGCATTGCCGTCTTCCCGGGTTGGGGACTCACTGTAGAGAGTGAGCGGCGATGTGATGGATGTTGGCAGATCAGCGCTGGCTGCGGCGCGGCGGCGCCTGGAATTGGCTGGACGTGCTGGCAGTGGGGGCACGATGGCGGGGGCCACCCCTGAGGGCTGAGCTCAACGTCATCGCAGGCAGGCGCACAGGCCACATCCACATCACAGGAGCTCCCCCAGAGCTGCCATGTGGCCCAGAAAGATTCAAGATAGCACAGGGTGCCGTCGAGGCCGCCGATAACCCCAACGATCCTGTGTCGGGTACCGCGACCGCGAAAACCAGGCGGTAGCAAAGAACAGCATACTGCGCGCAACCGGTCGACGCGCCAGATACGCAGAGAAACACCGTCGTTGCACGGCGGACCGCTGCAGAGCGCTACAGAGCAGAGGGCTTGTTTCGACCCTAGCACCCCTGAACCGACCCTGGCGCGCTGGCCCTAGCCATGGCGACGACGCCCGCAAACACCCTCGGGCCGGCCCTGGTCGCCTTTACCGTCGAGGGAGCCTTTCCGGATGAGCATTTGTCCTCTCTCAAGCTGGCACCGGAGGAGCTCCCTGCCGGGATCAGGGCCCTTGAAGATGCGAAATCGAAGCTCGAGGTTAGTCGCCCCTTGTTGAAAGGAGAAGCGGCGGCAACTGTTCACCCGTGCCCGATACTAACGACTCGCTTCACCCGCTTAGGATGAAATCCGCACCATCAACCACGAGACCGCCGACGACGTCGGGACGTGGTATAGCAATGCCAAGACCCTCCAGGATGATATCAACCGCTCCAAGCAGATGGCCGCCGACATCCAGAGAGAGGCAGAGGAGCCCGAGGTCTCGGGCAAGACGGTCGATGAGGCCGAGGGCAGGGCAGCCTTTCTAGTGCGCGAGCTGAACTACAACGACCAGCTGGTCCAGACCTTACGGGCCATCAAGGCTGTCACTGTCGTGCTTGACGAGGTCGAGCAGGCCCGCGCTGAGAGGCGCATCCTGGACGCCCTCCATCTGCTCGAGAGTACGCACACATCTCTCTCCCTGGGTCGTTTGCGCGCGCACTGCTGACCCTCAGCAACAACAGAATCATGGGCAAGCCTGGATGCCCTCTCTGTCAGCAGCTCATGCAAGGCTGTCAAGCTGCTGAACATGCGCGCCTTTGAGCTCAAGTCGGATGTGCACGAGGTCTTTGACCACGTCTGGAGTGCGCTTGTTCACCTTGACGCCGAGAAATCCGAGTTCTCGGTTCAGCAGACCCGCCCAGGTAGACAACATGGCTGCTCTATTCGATTTTGCCCCGTCCGTTGCTAACACTTGTGATCCCTCCCTAGACGAGCCCATGAGCCTGCCTGATGCTGTTGTTGGCCTCAAGGCGTACAAGGAGGTCGACCGGCGGATGTCTGATCTTTGGCATGCCCTGGACGAGGCCATTGTCAGTCCGAGGATGAACCTCGGGGGTCCTTCTCCACTGCCTGGGATTCAAGTTCAAGATGTGGGCTATTTACGTATCCAGCTCATTGTGTGTGCAAACTCAAATAACTTTGGTGCTGACCAGCCTTGCAGCAATCTTTACGAGCCACAGGGGAGTCTGAGAGGACTGTCGAAGCGCTGTTTGCAGATCTCGTCCAGATCCTCAAGTTCCTCGCGGCTGCGCTCCCTCCCGAGCTTGTGCAGGTCCTGTCCACGGTCATGGTGCCCGAAGTTAGCAACAGGATCATTAACGTGTGGCTCAGCGCGGCAGTCCCAGCGTCCCTGAAGCACATGGACGAATTCCAGGCCGTGATACAGTCTGCCAGGGGCTTTTGCGCCCAGGTGACGAGCCAGGGCTTCTCGGGACTTGACGATTTGCAGGAGTGGGTCGAAAGCGCGCCCAAGGTCTGGCTCTCCAAATGCCGCGAGGCTGCTCTAGACACCATCCGCACAAAACTGTCTCAAGGTAAACTCCAACGCTCGCTAGTGGCCCGTCGTGGAAAACGGGAAGAAGTGATGCTGATTCGCCTCTCGCAGGACTGGGAGCGCCCAAGAAAGTGGAAAAGATAGAAACGCAGGTTGTTTCCCGATCCGAAGGCAAAGAACTCGCTGCAAACGGCCCATCGGCCGCTGCGGCCGCCGACGACCACGGATGGGACTCTGCCTGGTCAGATGGCGACGCTGAGGAGCAGCGGGAGAGCGTTGTAGAGACCAAGAAACCCGCGGAGCCCGCCCCAGAAGTCGGCGATGATGATGTTGACGCTTGGGGGGCCTGGGGTGCCGACGAAGAGGTCGCGGGCGAGGTCAAGGCCGAGGACAGCAAATCTGACATGAAAAATGATCTAAGAGAGGACACAAAAGAAGCGAAAGGGGGCACCAATGACGAAATTGAGGACGAAGGTGACGCGGCAGATGCCTGGGGCTGGGGCGAGGACGACGCGCATGAGGAGGCCGAGCCTTCTGCAGTGCCCGAACCGCAACCTGCACCCAGACCTTGCGCCGACAACAAGGCGAACACGGGACCGAGAGAGTTGACTTTGAAGGAGACGTACAACATCTCTTCGATGCCGGATCCTGTGCTCTCCTTGATATTCTCTATACTGGAGGATGGCGCTGCGCTTACCCAGACAAGGTACGTCTGGAAGCAGACGGCTGGCGCCTCCGAGCGCCTCTGGTATTTCCGAGCTGACATTGAAAACAGCCACGAGAGCAACCCTGTCGCTGCCGCCGCCGCGGGTCTTTTCAGTGTCCCAACGCTGGTCCTGGCCATGTTCAGGGCGGTATCGCCGTACTATTATTCGGCAGGCTTAGGCGGCAACATGTATGTCCGATCCTCAATGATGGGGCCCGCCTGATGCCATCTGCCCTGATGTTCTGACACTCTGCCTCGCCGCAGGTATCTCTACAACGATGCCACGTACCTGGCAGGGAAGCTTGCCGACTATGCATCGGCATGGAAGACCCGAGAGGACTTGACAATCCGGGCCAGGAACATGTTGCGAGTAGACAATGACGTCAAAGCGCTACAAGCCTTTGCAAACCGTGCCTACAGTAACGAAATGAGCACACAAAAGACCATCGTCAGGGATCTTTTGGGAGGTGAGCAGCCGTTCTCGGCAGTCTAGGATGGTCTTAAGTACCATACTCAGTACTGACTGGTTACTCTGGCGCAAGGGGGACAAAGCGTGATGCAACAGAGCTTCATGGAGTCGGCCGTGGCGCAGGTTCGATCGGTCTCGGCAGCCTGGGACGGGATCCTCACCAAGTCGGCGTGGTTCCAGGCGGTGGGGTCCCTCGTCGACGCCGTGGCGACCAAGGTCATCGCCGACGTCATGGAGATGCCCTCGATCGGGCAGGACGAGGCCTACAACATCGCAAACATGATTGCAAGCATCACCGAGCTGGACGATCTCTTTCCGCCAACCCGCATTGGCGACGAGCAAATCCCGTCGACAAGCCAGTACGTGCCCTCGTGGCTGCGGCTCAAGTACCTCTCCGAAGTGCTACAGTCGAACCTCCGCGAGGTTCGCTATCTGTGGATTGAGAGCGAGCTCAGCCTCTACTTTACGCTCGAGGAGACGTTGGATCTCATCAATGCCAGCTTCGAGGACAACGCGAGGACAAGAGAGATCATACGCGAACTCAAGGCCAATCCGCAACCCATACAGACGTAGGGCCGGGACACGCCCCATCCCGGAAGGTGATTGGTGTAATCATTCGTCCGTCATTGAAGCATCGGCCGATCCAGACGTGCAATCAAGCATATGATGATTCATAGACGACAGGCACACACCATCTGACAAGAAGACGACGCGCCCGACCATACTCTGGTACGCCCTGGACACAAGAGCCAGATCCTGTGGGTGCGTCTCTTTCAGCTTCCGATGTGCTACGCGAGTGATGGAAACGGGTGGACAGACAACGAAGTCGGCCATCGGGCCAGACAGGAGAAATCTCAGGCCAGATCTGGGGGAATGGGACCACGCTCTCACGGGGCAGCCACCGCTGTTTCCACGCTTTGCCTGCCGTCCACTCCTTGTGTCACCGTCAGAATGGAGGGGTACAAATTCGCCGAGCGACGCCACCGTTCCACGCGCTGCAGGCATTGCACCACAAGATTGGACCAGACGAAAAGGCCGCGTGTGGGACAAGACGAGAGCACACGAGGGAGGCCTTGGGGCCACCATGGGTGTGAGCAGAGCATCTTGGGTCATGGGCTTGTTCTGAGCCGATGACACACACACACACACACACACACACACACACACACACACACACACACACACACACACAC
>PYSR01000188.1:0-66646 GCA_003049425.1 Magnaporthiopsis incrustans
GCCGTTCTGCAGCGTCGACATGCTCGACGCGCTCCGGTCGTCGCCGCTGGGCGCCGAAACGTTGGACACGACGGAGCTGATGGTGCCCAGGTCCACCTTGTCCGTCAGGTCCTCCAGGCCCGGGTCCTGCGCCGTCTGCGCCGCAAAGTCGGCGTAGTGGAGGAACCGCCGGTTGTGCGAGAGCTTGGCGAACCGCCACGCCTTGGGCTCGTACAGCCGCTTCCTGCCCGGCCCGCCGCTGGCGCTGTCCTGCCGCTGGTGGGCCGGCTGCTGCTGCTGCTGCTGCTGCTGGTCGCGCTTGGGTATCGGGCGCGAGAACCAGGAGCCCTGGAGCAGGCAGCGGATGCGCTGCTCCTTGACGAACTGCAACGCCTCGTGCTTGAGCTCCTCGCGCGCCTGGTACATGTGCTGACCCCACTGGTCCTCGAACGAGAGCTCGAGCAGGCTCATCTGGAGCTCCCGGAGCCGCGTGCAGTCGTACTCTTGCAGCTCCTCCTCGACCTCGCCCACGTCCTTGGTCCGCGTCGCCTGCCCGACCACCTGCTCGATCAGGATGCGCACCAGCTCCGCCACCTTGTCGAAGTCGTCGCGCTCTGCCCGCGTGACCTTCCAGAGCCGGAAGAAGGCGTGAAGCCCGGCCGTGTGTAGCCGCGACCACTGCAGCAGCAGCGGCCGGAACACCTTGTCGTACCCCGACCCAGCAGCGCCGCCGCCGCCGCCCTTAGCGCTGGCCGCCTCCAACGCCTGGTAGGTCCGCGGGTCCTCCAGGTCCGACTTTTCCACCTCGAAGTGCTCGTACAGCACCATCGTGATGGCGAAACTGGCACGTGCCACGGGGCAGCGCTCCGCCAAGGGCCGCGAGGACTGTTCCAGCAGCAGCTTCTGGAACCCGTCCTCGTGCTTGCGCACGTAGTCGGTCAGATCCATCATGCCCAGGAATCCGGGCACGTCGAAGTCGGCCGTCGGACTCTCCGTCTCGAACCCGAGTCGCCGCCACTTCTCCGGGTTGTGCCGCCTGCTCGCCTTCTTCGCCAAAGCCGCCGTCGTGGGTGCCGTGTCGGATGCCACCGTCGTGGTCACCGTCGCCGTCGAGTCGCCGTTCAGGTGACCCCTGTCCGGGGCACTAGCAAGGTGCAGTCCCTTGAGGGCCCTGCGGTGTTCTGGACGCTCCAAGTCGACGCGGACCTCCTTCCACCTGCGGAGCAGCGCCTTCGTAAGGGACTGGAACTCGATCAGGGGGTGTGCGAGGTCCTGGAGGGCGGAGCTCTGCATCAGGTTGTAGACGGCCTTGATGAGGCCGAGGTCTTGCAGGCGCTTGATGAGTTTGGACCACTCCTCGCCGCCCGCGGTGGACGCGCCAACGGTGGATGAGGCGGGCGACTTTGCAGTGCCCGAGCTCGGCCGGTTTTCGCTCGAGACGGCGTCGCGGATGAGGGCGTTGATGAGCATGAGGGCGTTCGCGCAGAGGGCGTGGTCGGCAGACTGCAGCTGCTGGATGACGAGCTCGAAGAACTGGGGGTAGACGGCGACGGCAGGCTTGAGGGCGCGGAAGCCAAAGGTACCAGGGGTCCTCGGCGCGGCGCCGCGCGGGGTGGACTGGCTGTGGCTCACGAGGGCGACCAGGATGCTCATGGCGCCGCGCAGGATGTTGACGAGCGGGTTGTGGACGATGAGTTCGACGATGCGCTCGACCAGGTCGCCGGCGGAGGCCCCCTCGAAGATGTCCCAGCCCATGTCGACCTCGAGCAGGCGGGTTAGGCTCTGCAGCGAGTAGGCGAGCGTGTTGCCGCCCGTGGTCATGATGAGACGGCGCAGGATGACGAGGCCGCCCGACGAGATGAAGACGTCGGCGAAGGCGGGGTCGTTGATGGAGGACTGCAGCTTGAAGACGGCCATCTTGCGGGCCGCATCCTCGTCGCTGGCCAGGCGCGAGAGCAACGCCGGTATGTCTGCCTGGTCCATGGCGGCGGCGATGGCGATCGGCCGGGGAGCAAGGGCGGCGATCGGGCGAAGCAGTCCGGGGGCTGTCGAGGTCGGGTCGAGGCTCGTCGCGGCAGTTTCTTGGGGTTTCGTCTTTATGCTCGCGTGCGGTTCGGCTCGAGATCGGTCGGGATCAGGCCTGCCACCAGTCGAAGCGCAGGGGTTCGATTGGGTTGCTTCGGGGGAGGTATCGCCTAATCTCAGCGTCGCCGCAAAAGTGTGTTCATTGGGGTGATGCGCCACCAGTCAATTGGAACACGTAGTAGCGGACTGAGAGCCTCTCTGATCAAATTATATCTCCACTGTCGTCAGAACCTACCTTTCCCTTGTTCGTCTCTTGTCAGCGATGTGTCTGTATGGCCGTTGATTTGCACCCGTTTCATTCGAACTTTTATTCCTTTCCATTAATCTGTCGATTTAGGGGCTTTTCCTCCAACGGTGGCGTTAACCCCACGATGAGACCTGCCACAGTAACCATCCTGAAACGGCCGGTGGTTAGTGGCGATGGCCCGAGCTTGGCTCTGAAATTGTGGACCCAGTGAGTGTGCTAAGTTTGCGTGCTTGGTATGAGAAATGGAAGGATTTGAGAAAGAAAAAAAGAATCCTCTGCGTGAGTCTGTCAGAATCACATATTCAATGCGCCAAAAACCGTTGACCACCATTTGGCTGCCTTTAAATAGGCACCATTATCGGGTTCAGCATTGACATTCCTCCGTCAACAACCAGATTGGCGCCAGTGATGTAGCTGGAAAAGTTGCTGGCAAGAAAGCCAGCCACTTTAGCAACCTCCTGCGGTCGTCCCGATCTTTCCAGGCCTATAAACCTTTTCTGGTTCTACAGAGAGGAACACATCAGTACGGTTATTCAGGCAGAGCTTGATACAGAGCCCTTGAGTACTATGATATCACCTACATCTTTGCTCTGCGAAGCGGAGGGCGGAAAATCCAACGACTGGCCACGAATGTCGACCTAAAAGAGGATGCGCAGATGCGGCCACATTAGCAGTCGATTTCTCTTTTCCTCGGTGAGTCATAAGTCCCCTGTCCGGACTCACGCCGCTGAGGTCGACACCAACGTCGATCTGCCCGGGAGAGATGCAGTTGATGCGGACGCCGGTACCCTTGAGGACGGGCACGCCGGCGCGGACGACGCCCAGAGAGGCGTGGCAAGCCATGCTGTAAGCCGGGCCCCAGAAGCCGCGGGTCGAGGCGACGGAGCCGATGACGACGATGGAACCGAAACCGTGCGACTTGGGCGACGCATTGGCGTAGCCCTGCTTCGCGGTGAGCTTGGCCATGGCGTGGGGGGCGTGCTTGAGGGCGAAGAAGGGCGCGAGCGAGTGCGCTTCGAAGCAGCGCTGGAGGTCGGCCGACGTCGTGTCGGCGATGGCAGGCGGCCCCAGGAGGCCCGAGGAGCACACCCAGACGTCGAGGCGCCCAAACGAGTTGAGCAGCTCGTCAATCAGGGCCAGCGTCTCGTCCTCGTGGGCCACATTGTAGGGGTACGGGATAACCTTTGTGTTGGGGAAGTCCTTGGCCACGCTCTCGACCAGGTCCTTGTACGTGTCGGAGCTCGCCGCTTTGCCGCAGGCGTAGATGGAGGCAGCTCCGTGGGCGGCAAGCTCACGAATGACGGCCTGCCCAATAGGCTGTGACGCGCCTGTGACGACGCAGACGAAGCCATACTGGGAAATGCCGTGCGAGCATCAATAAACATGGCTGGGGACTGCGTAGAGTAGAGGGACGTCAAAGTTCCGCTTACCAGCTTGCCGTCGGCTCGATAGGGACTGAGGTCATCCACGGGATCCATCACGAGGGGTAGACGTCGAGGCGGGGTCTTGGTATAGAATCCAGTAGACACAAATACCAAGGGGCTCGGGACTATCACAAGACACAAAGAGCTTCGACTAATCTTGGAAATGTGCAGTAACAACACAGAAGCATGCAGACAGAGGCAAATGGGCGTGCTATTTAGACTTGCCGTCGCTGCGATAAGAGCCAGATTAATGCCATGGCTGCGTACGTAAATGGGCTGGCGACCAGAAAAGCTGATGAAAAACAAGGGAGGGCCCAATCAGAGAAGATTCTTTCAAAGCACATGGCATACTGTAGTGGCTAAAGGCTACTTTTTCTGGGATACTGTCAACCGCCGGTTTCTGCTTCTCCGAGGCGGCGGACGATATGCGCCAAGATAGCGCTGGAGGGGAGCTGCTGCAGCGATAAGGGCAACTGAGCGGGATGCACACTCATCAACTCTGGAGAGAGCCCGGGTCCAGGGGCGCAGACGAGGCGGAAATGGTTGGTCCCATTCTCATGGAGTCATGTTATTATCTATGACCTCAATGAGGCATTTGTGCGTCAGGTCGCAGCAACATTGGGAGGAAGGCACGATGGGGCTGGTACCAACACGACCCCTCCAAATTTGGGTAGCATGCAGCAGCCATCGGATGAACTCTGCTTCTCAAAGCATAATCACGCACGAACGAGGTATCCCAACCTATATCAAGGGTTCTTTCGAAGCCCAGCAGCGAGATGGCTAAGCCCAAGCAAGAGTAAAGATGCTTCTTTCTTCTTCTTCTTCTTTTTCTGCAACTGCCAATGGGTTGTCCTCATCAGCGCAGGAGGACATGGCTGGGGCGCTTCTGCCCCTCGTCTCGCCTCACCCATGCTAACCAAGCGCCTCCTCACACTCGACGTGCTGCAGCTTCCCGCCCGTTCGGGCCTGCCTGTTTGACATGGACGGCCTGCTGATAAATACGGAGGACATCTACACGCTGTGCGCCGACATCGTGCTGCAGCGCCACGGCCGCCCCCGCCTGCCGTGGTCGATCAAGGCGCGCCTGATGGGGGTGCCCGACTCGAGCAACGGCGACGTCTTTCACGCGTGGGCGCAGCTCCCCATCCCGCGGCAGCAGTACCGCGACGAGCAGCAGGCCGAGCAGACGCGCCACTTCCCCGACTGCAGGCCGCTGCCCGGCGCCGAGCGCCTGCTGGCCCACCTAGCATCGGATACCGCCTGCCCCGGCGTGCACGCGGCGCTGGCGTCGAGCACGTCGCGCGCCAACTTCATCATGAAGACGAGCGGATCCGGCGGCGAGACGCGCCGCATGCTGGACCTGATCCCCGAGAACAGGCGCGTGCTGGGCGACGACCCCCGCGTCCGCAACGGCCGCGGGAAGCCCGCGCCGGACATTTACCTGCTCGCTCTCGCGCAGATCAACGAGACGCTCCCGGCAGGCGAGCGCGAGATCACGCCGCCCGAGTGCCTCGTCTTCGAGGACAGCGTCGTCGGCGTCGAGTCCGGCAGGCGCGCCGGCATGCGCGTCGTGTGGGTGCCGCACGAGGGCCTGGCCGCGGAGTACGTCGGGAAGGAGGCCGAGGTGCTGGCGGGCCGGATCGGGCTTGTGGAGATCGGGGATGGGCACCAGCTGGGCCAGCCGGGGGACGGTTGGGGACAGCAGCTTGCCAGCCTTGAGGATTTTCCTTATGCCAAATACGGCATCCCACCTCCGCTATAGGATATCTGGACGAAAGTCTATAGACTACCACAATACATACCTATTTCCCTCGATGACCTTTGAGCCAAAGATTCGGTGTGTGGGCATGGGGGGCCCCGTGGAGCCTGCCAGTCCGGAAGAACTCGATGAGGAGGAGCCCGCCAAGAAAGAGTCTAGGCCCTCCAACAGTCCGGTTCTGACACGAAAACTGGGCCCTGCGCCCTGTCCTTTCTCGGGTCAGCCCTTTCGACTATTGCTAACAATTTGATAACGGCATCCATTTCATAGGACAGCTTTGGGCAGAATCTGACCGCAAGAGTCACGACCGGAAAACTTTTTCTCTTCTTTCCTTTCCTTGCGTATAAAATGGGTTTCTTACCCCGGTGCACAAGCAAGCCCTCAAAATGCTAGATGTACTCGAGCTTTATAATTTTTATATCGCCTAGAGCTCGCTGTAACATGACTACCACCGCTACCGTCACGGCGGAGAGCCTCCTCCAGCCGGTCTCGGATCAGCTTCCTGTCAAGGCTCAAGCTTCCGGCAGAATCCTCGGAGCCGTCGATGGCCACATCAGCAGCATATCGCCAAGCGAAGGAAGGTCGGGCGACCCGTCCGACAACGATGGCTCGCTCGTCGGCTTGGAAGTTGACCGCTCGTCGGCGAACCGGCGGCCCATGTTCCTGACTGTCATGGCCATCATGCAGCCGGCGCTGATTAATTTCCTCACCTCGTTTACCAACGGGATCATCACCGTGTGCCTGCCGGCTATTGCCCGCTCTGTCGATCTGCAGAGGCAACTGTAAGCAGGAACCCCCTCGCCCGGCCTGGGAAGGGACGCAATGCCCCTGAGACAGCCGGCGGCTATTGGCTCACTCCCCATATACTAACCAGCCACGCGCCTTTAGATACCTTTGGCCGATCAGCGTGTACGGGCTGACGTCCGGATCCGTCCTCCTGCTGGCCGGCAGCGTGGCGGACCTGATCGGCGCGCGCGCCGTCGAGCTCACAGGCGTGTCGATCCTGGGCCTCTTCACCCTCGCCACCGGCTTCGCCCAGACGGGCGAGCAGCTGGTGGCCTTCCGCGCCATCCAGGGCATCGGCGTCGCCATGCACCTCCCGGCCTCGGTCTCGCTCGTCGCGGCGGCCACGGAGAAGGGCCGGGCCCGCAACTTTGGCTTCGCCGCCCTCGGCTTCAGCCAGCCCCTCGGCTTCAGCGCCGGCCTGGTCCTGGGCGGCGTCCTGGCCGAGTACTCGTCGTGGCGCATCGGCTTCTACGTCCCCGGCGCCCTGTTTACCGCCGCCGCCGTCGCTGGCCGCTGGACCCTGCCCAAGACGGCGCCGGCGCCAGTGCTGGATGGTGGCGTCGGCAGCAGCAGCAGCAGCAGTGGAATATGGACGCGGCTCCGCACCGAGATCGACTGGGTCGGCGTGTGCCTGGCCAGCTCGGGGCTCACCGTCTTCAGCTACGTGCTCGCCATCCTCAGCGCCGACCTGCAGACGATCCGGTCGGCCACGACGGCGACGCTCCTGGCCGTCAGCCTCGTCCTCCTCGCGTCCTTCCCGTTCTGGATGGGGCGGCAGGAGCGCGCGGGCCGGCCGGCGCTGGTGCCCAACTCGCTCTGGAAGAACGTGCCGTTCACCACCATCTGCGTGCTCGTGGCCATCTCGTGGGGCACCGTCAACGCCATGGAGCTCTTCTCGTCGCTCTACTTCCAGGAGATCCAGCACCGGTCGTCGCTGGCGGCCTCGCTCTTCCTGCTGCCCAACGTCGTCGTCGGCACCGCGCTCAGCCTGACGACTGGCGTCTTCGTGCACCGCCTGCCCGCGCGCTGGCTGACGGGCGGCTCGTCGCTGCTCTGCGCCGCTTCGCCTCTGCTCATGGCGCTCGTCGAGCCCGCCTGGAGCTACTGGCACGGCCAGTTCTGGGCCCAGGCCCTCGTGCCCGTCAGCGCCGACGTGCTCTTCACCGTCGGCCTCATCGTTGTCAGCGAGTCGTTCCCCGAGCGCACCCAGGCCCTGGCCGGCGCCGTCTTCAACACCGTCGGCCAGCTCGGCCTCAGCCTGGGCGTCGGCGTCTGCCAGGTCGTCGCCCTCGGTGTCGCCGGCACTGGCGGTGGTGGTGGCCATGGGGGCGGAGGAGGGGCGTTTGACGATGAGGAGGTGGGCGCGCTGCTCAGAGGCTACCGGGCCACTTTCTGGGCCATGTTTGCGCAGATGCTGCTTTGCACTGCTGTTGCCGTTATCGGCTTGAGAAAGGTGAGTGGCCTGCTCAGCTCTTGATGCGTTTTAACTCGTGCAAAATAATCGACAGGGCTGACGGCGAATATCACAGGTTGGGAAAGTTGGTGTGAAGAGAGAGTGAGCTCGGGTACATGTTAAATTAATAGGCATCTCTGCACGCTTGCTCATCACACCTTTTGATCTGGACGCTTCAGGCTATCTATAGCGTGCCAGAGTGAGGTGATACAACGCCGGTAGCTACCCATGGAGATTAGAATCCTCACCTGGATGAAATCCATCCAGCTGCCCATCGATGAGATAATACTGGTCGTGCTCGCGGCGCAAGCACTTCACGGACAAGACGTTGAAGTCGAAAATCAGGACTCGATCCACGCCCTCACTCCGTGTTTCTCGGCCGTCCTGAACAAGGATGTTCACGCTCGGCGGCGTCCCTATGGCGAACCTCGTGGTTGCCGCAGGCAGCCAAGACTTCCCAAATACCGACTACGATGTTGAGTTGCCTCGAACCGAAACATCTTCTGTTTAATGTCCGACGTTGTTGTTGTGCCTTGTACATATTCATCAGAACCATGCAGATCAAGCATTTATCCTACCCCCCGGACTCGGGCAAATCTAGAGGGACCCTATAGGTCCGACACGTGGTGGGTGACACCTGCGCCCTGCCATCTTTGTGCCCTTAAGCTCCTCGTAGGTGGCTGCCTTTCGTATAGTCCCGGCCGGCGACCGCGCATGTATCTATGGGCAGTGTGAGCGAAGACATTCTAAACCGATATCACGGAGGGCCGTAGGTCTTTGCCACGTAGGTTTTGCCCTGACCATCGTGACGCTGGCTCGGGCCGCTTTCTGGCTGGGTGGCCGTGTTCCTTAGAGGATCTTACACATGGCAGGCTACTGAAAATGTCTCTTCTAAATGGTACAAGTTCCATCAGAAACATCTCTCCATATGAGCGCTAGCACGACTCTGCTTCATTTCCTATCTACCTGCTTTCAGCTGCTGCCCTGTTTCCTGCCTGTCCCCTGCCTGTGTTCAATTTTATTTATATCAAGGCCGGACCAGCCAAGAATGTCAACTCCGGAAATACTGGTTTCCAACCAATCTGCATCTCTTCCTCGACGTTGCCGATCATGCCCTGAGCGACCGAGGCCTGGCTTCCTGGAAGATACCAAAAAAAAAAGAAGAGCAGGTTGGAAGGAGAAACAAGAATCTAGAATCAACCCGAAAAGCGAACTCCCATATCCGGTCACTAACTAAAACGGCATGGTGTGCCTCGTCTCATAAGTCCTCTATTTTGAAGCCAGGGGTCTATCTACCCAGTACGCAACGAGCCTTGAGAAGAAGGACTAGACCTCGTCGCCCTCCCAAAAGCCACAGCGTTGTGTATTGGTAGCTAACGATGTAAAAGGTAAATCCTAATTAGTACTGAATACCCGGTGATGATATGGTACGGATTGACTCCCCAACGCCAGATATACCAAAATATGAGATAATACAATCTTGATAGAGAGAACACGGCGCTGTCCAGACCTGGTGGGCTAGAACCGGCGCCTGGCAGGCTCTGGACTGGGCGAGCGGCTGACGGAGCGCTCGTCGCGGCCACGCATCTTGAGCCACTTCTTGGTGCTGAGCTGCAGCTCGCGTTCAAGCTCCTCGCTGGGGTTCTTGCGGTGTATGAAATTGCAGAAGCCGGCGCGCGCACAGCCCTCGCCGCTATTTAGACGGCAACAGGCTTCTCTAAAATCCGTGACGGGCGACAATTCACAGTATATCGGTCGCGCCGCGTACCAGCGATTGTTGAGCTCGTCGCAGGCCTTTTGCGCCGAGTCCTCGTACTTGAAGCGGGCGTATACATTGCCAATAAGGTCTGTTTTTGTTTTCCCCCTCGTTTGTCAGCCTATGGAACAGGAATTTGCGCAGGGGAATATGGCAAGGGCCGGGCACTCACGATCGTTGTTGTTGTCACACACAACCAGCTCCTCCAGCTCGCCGTACTTGCAAAGCTCGCACCAAAGATCCTCGTAGAAGGCGTCGAAGTGGTTCTGGGCCTGCGAGTCGTTCATGCGGTTCTTGGGGTCGTGCGCCGGGTTCTGGTACATGTTGGGCATCAAGATGGTCTGGCTGTACGTCGGCTTGACGTGCTTCCTGCTGCAGCGATCGCCATGGCGACAGGCGCCAATCTTGAAGTAGAAGCTGCAGTTGACCTGGCGAGGAGACCTTGTTCAGCTCTCTGGCGGCAGCACGGCGGGGGTTTGACGGAGTCGTATCGGCTTACCTTATCCTGCTCCGTTCCGAAAATCGAGGCTAGAAAGTTCGCCATTGTGAGGTGCGTGAGAAGGAACAGTGGTACTCGTAGGGCGGCAGTTTCGGATCCGGCTGAAGTTGTCTTCTGGAGTTGCGACAGAAGTTTGACGGTGGAGGTTATTCGCGTTGGAGCTTTCTCCGAGTCGCGACTGGACTGGCGCCAACGTTGAAAAATGGGGCCGTGGCCAGCAGTGGGGCGGCTGCCGCGTTGGGGCGAACAGTGGCGGTGGCTTGACTAATAAGCTTTCAAGTTCGCCTCGGCTTGGTTCAGCTTGCCAGCATCTTCTACGGCTGAGCAGAGCACCGGGCATGGAGGCAAAAATGAGGCCAAGCAGTGTAGCCAAAACCAGGAAACATGGTCCAAACGAGACAAAACGAAATGGTTGGGGGAGCTGCAATCGATATCTACAAAAAAAAAAAAGGTTTGCCTTTTATTTATGGAACCAGCTGCTTATTGGGATACCTCATGCCGATTGTGATTGCGAGACAATCCAATGCGCAAGTGCTGCCAGGCGCCCAAGAGAGATTGTCAGTATCTTCCAGGGCGGCCTTTCGGGGATGCCAAAACAGCTCCCCATGGGGCTGAGCACACAAATCGGGGCACAGTTACCGATCGACACCGTAAAAAAGACGTGTTCAACACTTGGCTGGCTTCCTTCATTGATCACCTGCGTGTCAACTGAGCTGTCCTGGGTATCGAGGTCCTCTATCCTCTATACCGCTGTTTCTAGCGGCCTCAGCCTGAAAACCGAGTGATGGATCCCGCAGCAGCCTAACGCACACTTGATCCCCAATCTGTGCCGACAAGATCTTTTTTGGACTGCCGCTGGACAGCACTTGCATGAGCTTCCGGATGCCCCTCGGCACACAGCACCGTGACCCTCCGACCGGGTGATCTTCATTCGGCTCCTTGCCGGATTCCCCGTGGATTGTCGATGTGTGCCGGAGCCCCAGCAGAGGCCGTGCCCGACCCCGCTGGGCTTCGCTGTCATCTGTTTCGCCCAGCCAATTGGGCCTGATCGGCCAACCGGGGGTTTGGGTTGTTCCATCGGCTTGGTTCCAGACCGGGCGTTTCTTTTGGGGGGTTTCTCTGTACGCCAGGGGTCGCACGATCCAATCTGGCGTGTTGGTCTCCCGCTGCAACGCAACGTCAAGAGCGACGGAGGGCCAGGCATCCAGGCTAGCCTCAAAGATCGGGCCTACATCACCGCGAGGCTAGCAATTCAAAGTGGCTGGTTCGCACAAGCTCATGTCGTGTTGGCTGATCTTCGCCAGCTTGCGCCGCTTCTGGCAGGGCCCACTGGGCTGCTGCACATAGCACCTTCCGGTTTATCGGCCAGCCGGCTCTAAGCTGAGCGATCAGGGGTGGAGGGGAAGGTAGGTGACGAATGCATGTGGGGATGATGGAAGGACGAGGTCAACATCCCAACGCATTCTGTGCTGCAGTGCGCGCGGGACGAGCTTGCCGGCTGCAACATATGCGCTGTAAGGCTCCCCACCTCAGACTCTTCTGGTACCGGAGGGTGCTCGATCTACCGTTCTGTTGGGGCAGTACCTGCCGTGTACTCAGTATGGGGTGACGGTACTGTTCCGAGAAAATAACAACTAAAAGAAAATAATAAACTGCTGGCGCCGCCGAACACGTGGAGCAAGGGATGGTTCGATCAAATGAGCGAGCTTCCACAACGCCCATCGCATCATTGACGCTCTCAGCTGGCCGGCAGGGAAAGAAAAGTTGTCGTTCGGTCTTGTTGCAGGCACCATCGAGACATGCGCCAAACAAGGTAAAACCACATAATCCCTGTCGGCTGGAAGACGAGCTGGGCCACAGTGCAGCTCTGTGCATCGGTGGAGTGAGCAGCTCCACTCAACTACTGCAGGCTAGCGCGGTGCCCCCGCCCCCTGGTCGGTGCTTGGCGTGAGCAGGAGCTTGGATCTGAGTGTGTGCTATCTACTGACGTAGCCGAAGCGTTCACTCAGCCAAAGAGGAAATCCCAATCTTGGAACCGGTCGGTTTTCCCACCCTTCCAAGCCACGTTTTTTTATGAGGTGTTCTTTTGCATGTGTGCGACGGCTTCATCTGTCGGCCGCAGCATGGCTTATTGATCCGGCTGCTACTAGAGGTAGTCCTGTATTTCTTTTCCCCCCTTCCTTCTTTTGCTTTCGCACTTTTCCGCCTTCAGTCTTTGCTACCACCGTCTTTCCCCTTTTTTCCAGGTCTCCGAACCCACATCCATTGGAGCTACGAGCTTTCTTTCAGCTTACGTTGCCTCCCCTCTCCTCTGTGCGCTTCAATCGCCGAATGGTCGGTTCCAGCTCAATTATCGACGGCCTCTCGCGCCTTTTGCGTTGAAGTTGCGCATGCCATTCAATTGAGGCCTCCGAGTGTCATCAGCTCGACGTAAACGGGGCTTGGTGGCACCAAGGGCGAGAAAGCGCGGGATACTAGGCTCCCCATAGGCGTGTCGCCCTGTGGTGAAAGATGGCCACCGCGCAAGAAGCGAGCGAGCTGAAGCAACAGGGCGCGGTCGAGGCAGCCCAGAACCCCGGGTCGTCGGTATCTGCCGAAGACGCGCAGAGGAAGATCGTGGAGGAGAGCAAGAAAGTGGGCGTCGCCGCTTTCTCGTTCGACCCCAATGCCACCCTCGCCGAGAAGCGGGCCAGGGTGAAGGCTGCGACTGTATGTCTCCCTCTTCCCATTAATCCATCGTCACCTCTTCATAGGTGCCTTGCCGCCTGGCCTTCCTGTTGACTCTTCCTCCGCGCGGCAGACCATCCCCGAAGGCCTCCCTACCCGAAATAAAGGCGTCGCCATCGCCACGGACATAGACGACGGCAGCAAGCCCATGTACGATCTACCTTCGCCCTCCCAGGCCGGCGTCGTCGACTCCGACTCTCCCAAAGACAAGGACGGCCGCCCCATCGGGAACGGCCATGCACCCGGCGATGACGAGCCCGAAGAAGTCATGGGTCCCAAGACGGGCTGGTCCCCCAGGATCGGCTGGCCGATGGAGTCGATCCAGGAGGCCGAGAGCCTGCTTGACCACTCGACCTGGCTCGAGGGCCAGCTTCCTGACAAGTTCTATGGAGGTAGGTCTTTGCAAGATGACGCGAACTTCCACACACGCCTGGCTCAGAGATTTTGACTCGAATCGCCTCGTAGATTGGTACCACAACTCGGGCATAATCATCTTTGCCTGCATCTTCTCCTGGCTGATTGCCGTGCTTGGCGGCGGACTGGGATGGGTCTTCATCCTGATGGCCGTCTGCTCGACCTACTACCGGACCTCGATTCGGCGCGTGAGGCGCAACTTCCGAGACGACATCACGCGCGAGATGGCCCTCAAGCGCCTCGACACCGAGACCGAGTCGCTCGAGTGGATCAACTCGTTCCTGGTCAAGTTCTGGCCCATCTATCAGCCCGTGCTCGCTGCAACCGTCATCAACGCCGTCGACCAGGTACTGAGCGGTGCGACCCCCGCCTTCCTCGATAGCCTGAAGCTCAAGACCTTCACGTTGGGGTCCAAGCCCCCGCGCATGGAGCACGTCAAGACATACCCCAAGGCCGAGGATGACATCGTCATCATGGACTGGAGGTTCAGCTTCACGCCTAACGACGTTGCCGACTTGACTGCTCGCCAGATCAAGAACAAGGTCAACCCCAAGGTCGTGCTCGAGATCCGCGTTGGAAAGGCCATGATCAGCAAGGGTCTCGACGTCATTGTTGAGGACATGTCCTTCTCCGGCATCATGAGGCTCAAGATCAAGCTTCAGATCCCGTTCCCTCACGTGGAGAAGATCGAAATGTGCTTCCTCGAGCGGCCTACTATCGACTACGTCTGCAAGCCCCTCGGTGGCGACACGTTCGGCTTCGACGTCAATTTCATCCCCGGCCTCGAAAAGTTTATTCTCGAGCAGGTCCACGGCAACCTGGCCCCCATGATGTACGCTCCAAACGTCTTCCCCATCGAGGTCGCCAAGATGTTGGCCGGCTCGCCCGTCGACCAGGCCATCGGCGTTGTTGCCATCACGCTCCACGGCGCCCACGGCCTGAAGAACCCGGACAACTTCTCGGGCACCACAGATCCCTACGCCGTCGTGACGATCAACCGGAGGCAGCCCCTGGCGCAGACCAAGGTCGTCAAGGACACTCCCAACCCGCGCTGGAACGAGACCCACTACGTCATCATCACGTCCTTCAACGATTCTCTCGACGTCCAGCTGTTCGACTACAATGACTTCCGGAAGGACAAGGAGCTCGGTGTGGCCTCGTTCTTGCTCGAGAACCTCGAGGAGATCAACGAGCACGAAAACGAGCGGCTCGAGGTCATCTCGGACGGAAAAGCCCGCGGCGTGCTGTCGTGCGACCTCCGCTTCTTCCCCGTCCTGGAGCCAACCAAGACCCCGGAGGGCAAGGAAGAGCCGCCGCCGGAGACCAACACGGGCATCCTGAGGTTCACGGTCGAGCAGGCCAAGGATCTCGATGGCACCAAGAGCCTGGTCGGCTTGCTGAATCCCTACGCCGTCCTCCTCCTGAACGGCAAGGAGGTACACACGACCAAGACGCTCAAGCGCACCAATAACCCCATCTGGGACAACGGCTCCAAGGAGATCCTCATCACCGATCGCAAGCAGGCCAAGCTGGGTGTCGTCATCAAGGACGACCGTGACCTTGCCGGAGACCAGGTCATTGGCAATTACCAGATCAAGCTGGAGGACATGCTCGACCTGATGGAGAAAGGCAAGGATTGGTACCTTCTTGCAGGGGCCAAGACGGGTCGGGTCAAGATGCAGGCCAAGTGGAAGCCTGTCTCCATCTCTGGCGTCATGAGCACTGGTGGCTACCAGACCCCGATCGGTGTGATGCGCTTCCACTTCCAGAAGGCCACGGATCTGCGTAACTTCGAAACCGTGGGCAAGTCGGACCCGTACACCCGTGTTATCGTGTCGGGCATTGAGCGAGCGCGCACCGTCACGTTCAAGAACGATCTCAACCCAGAGTGGGACGAGGTTCTCTACGTCCCCGTTCACTCGCCTCGCGAGAAGATCCAACTCGAAGTTATGGATGCCGAGAAGATGGGCAAGGATCGCACCCTCGGTCTGACTGAGGTCTATGCTGGCGAGTTCATCAAGCAGGACGAGGAGACGGGTGAGTATCTCGTGCATGAAAAGAAGGAGCTCCGCCAGGGGAGCCTCAAACTCCACGGCAAGGGCATAGCCAAAGGGGTGCTGCACCATACTATTGCCTTCTACCCTACTCTCAACGTCGCCGATCCCGACGAGGAGGACGAGGGGCAAGATGAGCAGAAGCCTGCTAGAGACTCCCTTGATGTTCCGAGGCCGGCTGAAGGTGGCAAGTTTTCGGCTTCCCTCGAAAAGCCCGATGATCAAAAGCCCGATGATCAAAAGCCCGATGATCAAAAGCCCGAGACTGCTCTCGAGCCAACGACGCCCAAGACGCCCATTACTCCGACGATGCCGAGGAGGTCGCGCGAGGAGCGCCGCCCACCTAAGATCAGGCTTACGCCTCAGGAGCTGCTCAAGTACGAGTCTGGCTTGATCATATTCAAGCTGATAGAGGCCGACTTTCCCAAGAGCGAGTGCATCGTCACGGTATACGTCGACGACATGGCGTATCCATCATACGTCTCATCCGTTACCAGGAGCAAGCAGCACAAGTTCGACGAGATCGGCGACTGCTTCATTCGCGAACTTGACTTCTCCAGGCTCACCATCAAAGTTCAGCAGAAAGGTGGTGATCAGGGCAAGGGCGACAGGCACAAGGAAGACTTTGTCGGCCGTCTTAAGGGCAATACCCTCGATACCCTGAAGCAATGCCTGGTAAGCGACACGGATGCGCCACCCCTGCCGTGAGAAATCATGGGTTATTTGGCGGTGTTACTGACAAATGCTGCCTCCAGAACAACCCAACAACGCTCAAGATGAGGGACGATGATGGAAGGATCAGCTCGGTCAAGGTCAGCCTCAAGTACGTGCCGGTCAAGATGCGACTCGACCCAAGCGAGAGCATCAACAACATGGGCACGCTGCGTGTGGACGTCCTCGATGCCAAAGACCTGCCGTCAGCCGATTCCAACGGCAAGAGTGATCCGTACTGCAAGTTCGAGCTCAACGGCCAGGACGTGTTCAAGACAAAAACGCAGAAGAAGACGCTCCATCCGTCGTGGAACGAGTTTTTCGAGGTGCCGGTGCCGTCGCGAACGGCAGCTCGGTTCAGGGTCACGGTTTGGGATTGGGACTTCGCCGACAAGCCCGACTGGCTTGGCTCGGCCGAGATAAACCTGGAGCAGCTTGATCCGTTCGAGGCCCAGGAGTTGAACCTGGTGCTGGATGGAAAGTCGGGAACGCTGAGGCTTAGGCTCCTTTTCAGGCCCGACTATGTCACAAGGACCAGGCAGGGGACGTCGACGTTCTCGGGCACGTTTGCGGCGCCCGGCCGTATCGTTACGGGCGTGGCTGGCGTACCCCTCAAGGGAGGCGCCGCTGTGGCCGGCGTGGTTGGCCACGGCGTGGGCAAGGGCGCGTCCTTCATCAAGGGCCGGTTCCGGAGCAAGAAGGACGATAGTGACAGCAGCGGCACTCCAACCATGAGCTCTGTGGCCGAGGCGCCAGCCATCACTATGAACGGCGGCGGGTCCTCGGCACCGTTCGGTGGCATGGGCCTCAAGAGGTCTACGGGACTGACGCTCGATCTGGAGCCGTCGGTGCCGCCGCCAGGGCCGGCGGTGAACGGCAATTCCAACGGAAAACAGAACGGCGGGCACCACAATAGGACTAGGAGCACAGGCGCCACGTCGGTTTACAGCATTGGGCCGGGCTCGCCGGGGTCGGGACTGGCCACCTTCACCATTGTCTCAGCGGCTGGGTTCCCGCCTTCGGCGGACACGTATGTCGTCGTGAACCAGCTGACGCCCAAGAGCAAGACCATCGGAAAGACCAAGCACCGCAAGCCGTCGTCCGGCTCGGTGCAGTACGACGAGACTTTCAAGGTCGCGTGCACGCCGGATACGCAATTCCAGATCCAGGTCAAGGAGAACCACACCTTCAGCAGCGACGACGACCTGGGAGAGGCGCTCTACTTTGTGGACGAGTCTGGTTCCGGGGCCGAGAAGGAGATCAGGGTGGGCAGCGGGACGGTGACGCTGCGCAGCTCCTTTACCCCGGCAGCGGCGGTGGTGGCTGCGACGGCGACAGAGCGGCCCAAGACGGCCGATCCCAGCAGCAACCTGTCGGCCACGTCGGATGGCGGCGCAATGTCGTCGCTCCGCCGAAGCTTTCTCGGCAAGAGGAGTGATACCCGGAACTCGCGGGAGGGGACGCCAACGTGAAAGTCTTCGACTCTGATTTAGTCTTCTGTTTCTTTTCATTTTCTATCTTTTATCTTTTACTTCCCTCTCCTGGACTTGGTACCGATGCCCTATTCTACCTTTTCCTTTGTGCTGTCTCGGATTTGGGACCAATCTCTATTATTACCCCTAAACGCAGGCGCACCGCAGCTTGCCGACCAATTCCTTGCCTCTGTCGCCTCCTCGCATACTTCTTCCACCCTCCGTCGGATATCTCCCGTTACCTACCAGCTCTGCCGTGTGCGGCTCTTTGCTCCTGTTTCCTGTTTCGCCTTCTTTTCTGCGGCGTGGTGTTGATGGAAAGCTGAGATTGGATCCGAACACAATCGCGACTCCGATCGACCTGTTTATTTTCCTTGCGCTCTTTTGTTTCGTTGGCTTGCTTTGGCCCGTGATTTCCTATCTCACTGCCAAAAAGCAAAAAGAAAAAAAAAGCAGAAAAAAAAAGAAAAGGAAGAAAAGAACGGTAGCAGGGGTGCCTTCTTCTGCTGCTGTTACCGTCCGTTGGCCCCTGTTTCACCTTCTCTGATCTGATCTTTTTCTTCGCCGACCCCACCCAAAGAAAAACAAGTCTGCGTCAAGGATACCTACAACCCTGCACAACTTTGGTTACTGCTGCTCTTACCAATAGATGATGATGGTAATTGCCTAGGTATCAGATCTAGATCTGCATAGTTATGAAATCACGACGTTTTGAATTATGCGCCATGGACGTGGTGATGCTTGACAAACCATTATCTTCTAACTTGTAATATGCATTTGAGGCTCTATGTTCTAACGTTTTGTGATCTCGTCGGCGGCACTCCCTAGCATTGCCAGAAGGCAGCATATGTTATCCACGATGGGTAGCAGGTTTCCGTCGGCGCGCCCGTCCTCGCCGGCAAAGTTTGCCCGCAGCACGTCCTGGGCCACTTGCATGCAGGCACGTGACTCGGAAAGGGGCGCCACGCCTCCTCCTCCTCCTCCTCCTCCGTCGTCCCCGCCGCCGCTGTCGTCGTACGCTCCATCCCAGCCAGTGCTCTTATCGTTTCCGCCAGACGGTCGAGGACGCGGAGGGGCACGGATGGCGGCGCGGCCCTGGCCCAAGGCGACAAAGGCCGCGACCTGCGACGAGTGCGGCCCGTCGAGGAACACGAGATCGTCGCAGTCGCGGTCCGAGGTGGAGGAGGACCCGTTGGTGCTTGGGGAAGGGGTGGCGGCAGCAGCAGCCCTGGTGACGACGCCGTACGTCCACAGGGCCAGCGCGGCGTGGTGGACGGCAATGGCAGACGCGTCCTTGAGGCGGCCGCGGGGGAATGTGCGGGCCAGGCGCAGGATCTGGCCCGCGTGCCACAGGGCCCTCCGCGACTGCGCCGACGCCGCCCAGCGCCTCAGGGCCGGGTGGGCGCGCCTGGCGGCGTCGTCGCCCCGGCGGCCCGCAAAGACCTGGAGGTCGTCGAGCGAGACGTGGAGGTGCAGCTGGAGCAGGTGCACCATGAGCGACCCGCCCTCGGTGAGCTCCGGCCAGCCCGTGGTCTCGACGGCGAAGGAGTCGAGCGTGCCGCAGAGGTCCTGGTGCCGCGAGTTTAGGAGCAGGACGGCCGAAGAGGCGGGCTTGCTGGAGCTGGAGCCGGAGCTGTCGGGGCTGCCGTCGTTGCTGGTGCCGCTGCTGGTGCTAGTGCTGCCCGCGGCCGCGGGAGAGGAGAAGATGCTGTGGCGGTGTGCAGCGGCCATTTGGCGAAACTCCCAGACCAGAGACCAGAAGCCGTGGAGATATATCGAGATGGCGAGCTGCACGTCCAGGCCGTGGCGGTTCCTCGCCAGGAGGTCTGGGTTGCGGATGAGGTCGCCGAGGCAAGACTCACGTTCGTCGGCACTGCCACGGTCGATGGCGAGGTAACAGGTTTGCCACTCGCTGGCGTTCCTGGCGGTCCAGAGCTGGGACGGCGCGGGCAGTGGTAGGGTCAACTCGGCGTAAGATATGTGCGGCGCCCGAAGTGAAGTAAAAGAAACCTGAGCATCTCGTAGGAAACAGTGAAACACCAGCCTGCCGAGTGTGATCAAGTATTGGTTGGGTCAGTGTTCCAGGTCTCGCATCAAAGAGGGTGGTCTCCGAGTTGCTGGCCAAACTCACCTCTTCCACGATTCCTGCTCTCGCCATTGCGCCCATTTCGACTCCAGCTCGGCGCCAGAGTCGTCGGCAGTCACAAGGATGGCTGGATATGAAGCCATTTGGAACCGGCTTCTGTATTTCATCATTGTGATGGGGATGTTGGTATCTGATTTGTTATCAGCACGGGCGTTCTCGCTCTCGACGATTCTTGTGTGCATCGTTTACTGTTTACGCTGGGCCCAGAAACTCACGACACTCGGCAATCTCCATCTTGCGCTTGTTTCCGCTCCAAAGGCCAATGTCCTGCCCGAGAACCAAAGCTTGGACGAGTCCTCTGTCCGATATGCGCTGGTTGTTGTCCTCGAAGCTGTTCGGTATGGTCATTCCTGTTACCAGTAAAATCGCAGTGGTCAATAGACTGAGCAGCAAGTTATGTGAACGGCGAGAATATGCAAACATCCAGGAGAACTCAAACGTACGGACTGCTTCTTGAATGGCGAAGCCAAGCCTGCGCAGGGTCGAGTTGGACGTCATGGTGGCACCAGCCGAGGCGCAGCAGGCGAGGAGCTCCGGCGGGCTGTTGTCGACACTGAAAGATGGGATGTGGATATAGCTCGAGGCCTCGGCAATGTGAGCGGCGAGGAAGATGTGAATCAGTGAGTCCAGCAGGTCGGTTGCAGGGAAGGCCGCAGCCACGCGTGCCATGGCCGTGTTGCCACGGCAGGTGGCTAGCATGATTGCTAATATCCGATCGCGGCTCAACCCGTCCAGCCTCCTGTCGGAAGCTGATGACGGCGACGCTGTTGCCACTGTGTCGTATGCGAGACGTGCCGTCTCGGCTATAGTGGCGCCGCCCGAGGGCGCCAGCAGGTTCTCCTGCTCGCGATAGCCTGTATCCTGGGGCTTCGGGTCCCATCTCAGGCGCTTGTCGTCCCACAGCCTGACGAGCCTCTGCCTCAAGTTCGAGATGTCGGGCGAGTCCTCGTCACTTGTCCAAGCATCCTCATCGTGCTGCTGCTGTTGGTGATGCGGCTCCATCTGGTGGTGTTGCTGCTGCTGCTGGTGTTGCGAGGCGACTTGGCCAGTATTACTCCAGTTTCCAAGAAGGCCAAAGTCCATGTCGTCAAGGTCGAGATTCGAATTGTTGCAAAAGTCGAGGACGGCCAGGCCCTGGGAAGGCACAGCCCCAGACGTGTCCATGTTGTGTTGATAGAGGACGCCCCGCATGAAGTCCGAGAAGGGCATCTTGACATCGGGGGTAAGAGTCCCGGTCGTTATGGCGACAGGCGCTCCTTCGGAGTGCATAGCCAAGCTTGCATGATTGGCGCTGGGGTCGAAAGAAGGGCTGCCGCCAGGGAGAACGGGGTAGCCACCCGCTACCGCACCTACAGCGCCCATGGGATGGTGTGGAACTGACGTGGCCATTTGGTACAGCTGCGACTGCTGCTGCTGCTGCTGTTCTTGGACGTATCCAGGCGGCGACTGCGACGGAGAGTGGCTGGCCCCAGCCTGCTGAGGGGCGGTCTGACCGGAATCGTCGGGTGACACAGTCCGTCGAAGCATGGAGTGATGGGGAGAGGCGGCAGCGGCAGAGGCGGAACTGTACATGCACTGGATGCCGCGGGTTCTGCATCGGGCACACGGCTTTACCTCTTCGCATTTGACTCTGGCGCGGGCACAGCCGGAGCAAGCCTGGGCTACGCGGGCAGCCCCTGGGGCGGAGGCGAGACGGCGTTTCTTCATGCCAGCAGGGTCTTCTTCGTGGTTGGCTCTGTGCCTCTTCAAGAGGTCCGCCCTCCCGAACGCCTTGCCGCACTTTACTCCGAGCGGTCCTCACGGTCAGTCTCGCGCGCGGTGCCTGTGAGAGTCGGTTGCCCGGAAAGACGATATGACCTACCACGTCGCATGCGAACCTCTTCCCAAGGGTGTGAGTGGCGATATGCCGCTGCAGATGCTCGGGCCGTGCATACCTTTTCAGGCAGTCTGCGCACTGGTAGAGGCTGGCGGTACGGTCATGGCTGTTTGGTTTGGCTGGTGCTGCAGCCCGACTTGCGTGAGCCGATACTAAGCCCCAGCCCATGCCTCCACTGCTGCTGGCGCCCGGCGCATCTGGGCCGTGCTGGGCGGCCGAAGGCGATGTCAAGGAGCCAGCGGCTGCCGAGGCTTGCTGAACATGATTGACAGCAAGACCAAAGGACAAGCTGGATAGTAGGTTTTGCTGCTGCTGTTGCTGTTGCCGTTGCTGCTGGTAGGCGACAGCGGCAGCTTCGTGGACGGTGCCGGCAGAAGCAGACGGCGGCTTCTGCCGCAGCAGAGGCATGAAAGCCTGCGGGAAGGCATGGGCGTTGTCGCCCATGGTGGCCACGGATGCGGTCGCTCCACGAGGGTCGACAGCGCCAAGCAAAGGAGGGGGGCCGTCTGTTGGATGGGCCAGAATCCACCACGGGATGAGCGGGAGGTGGGCGGAGTCCGGCGTGAGACGACCTCGTTGACGGCTGTTGGGTGATGTCTTGGGCAAAGCCTTCGTGTTCTGTCTGCGTCGATTCCTCTCTTCTTTTTCTCTTCCGCGCAGATGTAGGTATGCAGCATTTTGCAGGTTTTGTCTGGTCCGTCGTTCCTCTTCTGGGACGGGCTCACTCGCGGTCCGCGACAGGGACCACCGTTCTTGGCAGGGGACAGCCTGGGAGGCCTGGGCCGCGGGGATCGGACACTACCACGGCCGACATTGGCTGCTGGACAAGGTAGGGAGCGGTGGAGCCTAAATATCGAGGCTGAGGCATGCTGTCAACTGCCGCAGGAGCCAGAAGACAAGGACAGTCCTGGCGATGTGTCTGAGATTGGATGAAGATGGTTATGCCCTTGTCAGCAGGCCTGCCCAGGTGAGCTACAGCGCAGACCCACGCCTGGCATGGCGTGCTGGAACACAAAAGGTAGGCTTGCGCTCCACTGTGGGGAGAGTCTGCGGCGATTTTCTTCTGTGTTCGTGTCGTGCTTTTTAGCTGACGGGTCCATTATTAATTCTCCTCGATCGTCTCAAGCCACCCATGCACGCCTTGGGAGATCCTTGAGCCGCGCTCTCTCCGCGCCTTCCTTGCCAATATCAATTGCAGGTGCGCTCCCTGGACCGCCCGGCTGCTTTCCCCTAGGGCCGCGTTTCTCGCGTCTCGCCTCCGTCCAGTGTGACGCAATCGTTACCCCACCCTCGCGTCGACACACCCCAGTTGCTCCATCGGTTCATCCTTCCGGTTTTCGTACTCGTTCGTATCCGCTCGAATGCCACCTGTTCGGCCATAGCTCGGCCAGACCAGATGTCTGGGCCGTCCCCTGGCTGCGGACATATCGAAAAAGTCCGATCGTGTCCCACTCCCCTGAGTCGATGTAACTCATTGTGCCCCCTGAAATGGGACGCCTAACGAGGCTAAGGACCTCACTAGACATGAGGACGCGGCCGGCGGGGCCTCACTTGAGTCTGGACGTACCCAGGGACCTAGCAAGCCAGCCTCTAACCGCGTCTTTATCCCGGCCTCACTCTTCGTTGTTGGCGGGAGTATCGCCACAATGCGGAAATAAGGATAAAAACAAGCGACGCGCTCGTTTCAGGAAGAAAGAATCTCTCGCTACATATGTAGCGTTGCAAGTGGCGCACCCCTGTCCTAGACGGATCTGGGAACCTAGCCCGCCGCCTCTGGGCAGCATGAGCAGCGGTCGAGGCAGAGTCCTTAGGACATGTACGGTCTCTATCAGTGACGAGCGAGTCTGAGTTGCGTTATAAAATCGACGGCCACGCGTTGCCCCTCAGCCCATCTCCCAGTTCTGTCGTCATCAGAGTGACCACCCAGCATCGATGATGGCATTCACGCCCGTCACTCCTTTACTCTTGACGAAACAGAGCACCTGCTCTGCCGTTTCCTAGAAGCGGGGATACACGGTCAGGGGGTCTGTGGGCCACAATAGCATTGAGCAAGAAGACGACGCACCTCTGGGGTCACAACTCGCTTCAGTTTAGTCTGGGCTATGTTCTTGTCCTGGATTTCTTGAGGAAATTTGAGGCCCCATTCCTTGAAAGAAAAAAAAAAAACGTCAGCGAACACAATGATTCGATGAGTACCGCCAGAACGCTGTACACCAGGCACTGGGGTAGTCTCCTTACTGTGAGCATGAGCCCCGGACACACGGCATTCACTCTAATCTTCGGGGCGGCGATGACGGCGAGGCCCTTGACCAGATGGTTCAGTGCGGCTTTGGTCACCGAGTAGGCCTGCCAATGGAAAAAAAGCTCCTTGTTAGATGGCGATGCAGCCAGGCCACAGTGGCGGCTGAGAGGGAGGGACAGAAGCCTTAGTGCGCAAGCACGCATCCACATACCAGCGAACTCCCTCCAGGCCTGATCCCGGCCAGGGACGATGTGACGATCATGCAGCCCTCGGTCTCTTCAAGGTGCTTCTTGGCCGCCTGAAGCAGCCAGAGGTGGCTCTTGACGTTCATGTTGAAGCAACGGTCCCAGTCGTCCTCGACAGCGCTGTCGTCGAGCGAGGTCCAGTCGCGGATCTGCGTCCAGCCCTGGTTGGAGAAGACGGCATCCAGCCTGCCCATAGCCGAGACGGTGTCGTCGACAAGGGTGCGCACCTGGTCCCGACTGGCTAGGTCGGCGCGCAATATCAAAAAGTTGGGCGGCTGCTGGCTGCTGCTGCTGCTGCCGCCCGTTACTTGTGGCTGCTGGTTCCAGGTCTGACGCTCTATTTCGAGCAGCTCGGCCAGCAGGGCCTCGGCCCGCTCTTTGTTGTGAAAGTAGTTGACGACGACGCGCATGCCGTTTGCCGCAAAGAGCCGGGCAGCCGCCGCCCCGAGACCGGCGCTCCCCGCCGTCACGAGGGCGACCTGGCGGGCCGTTTCTGTCTTTGGCGCCGTGGCAGACATGAGGTTCCGTCGCGGATACGAACCGAATAGATGCCGGCTGCGGATAGTTTGGCTTCAACGTGTTAGTCGTCGGGGAGGCAGTTCGCTGCCGATGGAGGCGAGATTTTTCGGCGAAAGATCAAAGCACCGAGCCCGCCTTGCTGGGCAGCTCCAAACCCTCGGACTAGGTAATCAAAGCAAGCCTGGCACTGCGGCGGTTCCATTGTCTATCAATGCTCCCCCGCACTGCATCCGAGCGTCGGCAAAATATCAACGACGGGTGGGACCTATTGGAAGAATGGCCTGACGGAGCTTGCCGGATTTAACGAGTGATACTATGTTGGGCATCCACTATCGATGCTTCTTGGAGACCCTACGTCGAATCCCGGGACCCTGGCTTGTTTATTCTATTGACATAAAACACCAGCAATGAGCGACAGCGGAACCGCCCGGCCAGCCTGTCATATGTATGTCGTCAACCAACCCCGGCGGCATCGGGAGAGAGCACAGTGGCGATTAAGCACGTGGACAGCTGGTCATGTAAGGCTTGGCCTGGACGTCCGTCGATGGGAGCTGGAACGGTTTATGTGACGCAGAGAAAGATCACAGGGCCAGCAGAAACGCGCCAATTGGACCAGCCCACCCACGCCCCAGTGGAGCGCCCGCCCACCGAGGGTTGCCAGGTGCGCAATTGCGGGTTGGCTGCGAGATAAGAGATAAGACCCACTAATCGGCGGTGTCGGCGTCCCTAACTGGTGACTCTGGGAAAGGCGATCGCCTGTGCTTCACCTCGCGTGCTCAGGTCGCATAGTGTTTTGCCCCTCAGTTTGTTCGCCCTCCAGCCAAGGACGGACGGCAGCAGTCATCGACCTGTCTAAACTCATCCCACCGTCCTAACTCAGGCACACGCATACACCGTCCCTTCGCAATACATAAACGTGTCTTTAAGTGAGTCCCACTGTCGCATGTACCCGCCTAGGTAGGCACCTGGCAGGTAGGTAGGGAGCCAACTAACCCCTGGATCTTTTCTGTCGCTGGCCAGGTCTGGATCGAATCGGCTGCCCGCACCGCACCACCGCCTTCACCTCCTCCGCCTCGTCTTTCCGACCATCAGCAGCCTTTGCTACCTGCCCTCCTAACGCCCTGCGCGAACCCAAATCCGCTGCCGACCTAGTCGCCCCTCGAGGCTAATTCTGGACTCGAAAACCCTCCGCCACCTGCCCAGCCTAGTGGGCAACTCAAAAAGATAAACGACGCATAGACGCCCGCTCAACCAAGCCTTCCTGGCCATATAGCCATACACCGCTCGTTCTCTGGTCTTTCCGGCGGGGTCCCTACGAACGAGTGTCCAGCCGGGGAGGAGTCAGCCGTCCTCACTCACAGTCTGGCGCACAAATCCCTCCATGCC
Source organism: Magnaporthiopsis incrustans (assembly GCA_003049425.1). Classification (NCBI taxonomy): domain Eukaryota; kingdom Fungi; phylum Ascomycota; class Sordariomycetes; order Magnaporthales; family Magnaporthaceae; genus Magnaporthiopsis; species Magnaporthiopsis incrustans. The sequence goes on from PYSR01000188.1 coordinate 25,781, forward strand.
TCACAATGTCTGCCCCTGCTGCTGAGGGAAGCCGGCCTCCACACCACAGCGACGGCCACGAGGCCGCCGATGACGGGTCCGCCTCCGTCTCGGGAAGCTCCTACATAGGCAGCGACGCTCCCGAGGTTGAGCCCTCCGCCTGCCGCTGGCGCAACGAGAGGTACTTCGATCAGGAGTGCTCCCGATACTTTGACTGCCCCTCGCACCTCGTCGAGCGCGCCGTCTCTGAGCATGGCACCGGGGACCAGCATGAAGACGACAGCCCCGCTCCGATGCCAGGGGCGGAGCCAAGGGCCGACCGCAGATTACCTGAAGGCGTCTCAGCGTCAGCCTCGGCTGAAGTCGACCAACTCAGCGGTCCGCCTCCAGCCCAAGCCCCTGGCCGCGCGGCTACCAACAACCGGTTAGTTGCAGCGGACGACGGTTCAACCGAGCATGCTCCTGCTTCCACGCCGGCCCCATCACCACCACCCGGCGCCGCATCGACTCTGGGGCGGGTTGAGGATAACCAGGAAAGCTCTCCACGCTTGTCCCCTGTTGAAACGCCGCAAATCCAGACCGCGTCTGCTCCCCTCGCACTATCGAACACCTCCGGAAACGACCGCTCGACGCCCGTTCCCATTCCCGGCTCGAGACCCCTGCCTGCCCGCCCGCATCGTGATACCGAAGAACCACCACTCCCGTCACTCCCACCCCCGTCGCCCCAGGCTGAACGCCAGACGGCTCGGTTGGGCGCGCCGCCAACTCTGGTTTCAAGAGCCAGCCTAGCAGGGGAGAGCACCGGTAGACGGCAGCCTGCGCCTGCAATTGTGTTACCCAGATGGCAGCCTGACGCCGAGGTGACGCTGTGCCCAATATGTCATACTCAGTTCAGCATTTTCGTCAGGAAGCACCACTGCCGGTATGTTTCATGCCACGCGCGGCCGAGTCCAAAAGCAAGCCTGGGTTGACTGACAAGCGCAACTTGTCACAGCAAGTGCGGAAGGGTGGTCTGCAACTCCTGCTCGCCCCACCGAATCACCATTCCCTTCCAGTTTATCGTGCAGCCGCCGGGCCAGACGTGCGGACCGCGATATCCACACCCCATGCTCGGCGGTGAGCTAGGCTATCCCGATTCGAGCGCTCTGGTGGGCGGCGACCGCGTGCGCCTGTGCAACCCCTGCGTCCCCGACCCCAACACCTCTCCGCCCCAGACGCAGCTCTCTCCCGGCGCCCAGCGGTCGCCTCACTATAGATCCCGGAGCAGCGCCGGGTCTACCCAGGCCAGCCCCGAGGGGGCCCCAGACCGCCGCCCAGACATGTACGTGTCTCTCGGTGCGATAGGCAGCGCCTACGCGAGAAGCAGGAGCATAACCATGGTATGTTGGTTGGCGTCTGTTTCCCTGTCTCTATTCTCCTTGCTTCGTCTGTGACTGACGCCGGATCCTTCTCCACTACCGACACCAGCAGCAGCAACCTGAAGGTGGCGTTTCCCCAGGGCCTAGAGGGTCCAGCAACGCTTACCTGTCGACGCAAAGGAGCATAATGACAGGCACACCACCGTCATACCTCCCCTCTCAGCATCGCTACCAGCCAGCTGGGGATCCACGGCAGTCAGGTGGCCCATCGACGACGACGACGACGGCTCACTATCGCCACCGCCGGAGTCTCCCGCCTCCTCCTCCCCAGCCGCAATACCAAATCGCGGAGGAGGACGAGTGTCCCGTGTGTCACCGCGAGCTGCCGCGGCGGACACTACCCAACGTGGACGCGCTGCGCGAGTCGCACATCACCGCCTGCATCATCACCCACAGCACATACGGCGCCTCCCCGGCGCGGCCCGCCGCCTCCTCGTCGGCAGGTAACGGCGATGGTGGGGAGGGGTCTTCGTCGTCGAGCGCTCAGACGCAATCACGCCTTCCCCTGATCCCGCCGCGCCGCACAGGCATGTTCCCCTATCTGGCGACGGAGAAGGACTGCGTCGACTCGGCCGAGTGCACCATCTGCCTCGAGGAGTTCGAGGTCGGGGCGCCCATGGCCCGTCTCGAGTGCCTCTGCCGCTTCCATCACGCCTGCATCTCGGCCTGGTTCGTCAACCACCCGGGCCGCTGTCCCGTGCACCAGCACGATAGTTTTGGCTACTGATTCGTCGTCTATGTTTTCTGGCCTGTCCATGTTTCTGTGCTTGCTAGGTCATCAATGTCATCGTACGGTACCTTTCCATCTTCATACATACTCGAGTGCATACCTATGCTTATATACCCACCCGCCTTGTCTCCCTCACTCCCTCTACTGTCGCGACTCATAAATTCTCCCTCTTTTTTTTCTCTCATCACGATTCCTCACGCGGCCGTCGTGTTTGGGTTTCCGCCCCATTGTCCCGCTAGAGGCAGGGGTCTCTACATGCTAAAGTGTCGAGGGCTCCTCGACGGGGGCTTCATACATGGTACCTTTCACTTTGTTTGTATCTAATTTTAAGGCGTACTCCAGTAGCGTATTCGACATTCTTTTCTTTCCTTTTTTTTTTTTTTTTTTTTAATTTGCTGCACTTGCCTCGTCAGTGTCCTGGTATCTGATGAATATCAAATGTGTGTTTGAGCAGAGGTGCAATGGTCGCTGTTAGACCGCATCACGTCGGTTCCGGCCTTCGTTTGCAGATTACTGACTGAGTTGGTTGGTTGGTTGGTTCTCTTGGATTCATCCAGAGCACCTCCATTACCCCTACACACTGGGTTACAAAAGGCAAGATGTCTCGGTCGCTAGATGGCGTGTCTAGATACCTCGTGAAGTGGTATATATATATATATGTGTGTGTGTGTGTGCGTTATAGTACGCTGACGTTGTCTATTATTATGTGGCCGTCATGGCTTTCCCCGGCACCTCCATCTATGGAGCCCGGGGTGGAAGATGTCTTGATGGGAAACCTTTTAATCTAGATACACTGCCAGATACCCTCTAGCCGGAAACCAACATTATGAGACGAGCGCAGTGCCTGCCCGTGCGACGAAACGAAGGACCATGTTTCTTTCCGACTCGACAGACATGTCAAGTCCGTCATAGATGTGGCCAGGGGACAGGAAGAGCGGATGGTGCGTGAATAACAAAGACAATTTTTGTCAACTTTTGATCCCGACAAAAGTTGCACCGCGACTGAGAAGAGACCTGGCACTGGACCGAGAGGTGGACAGTATACAAGAATACAAAAAATTAAGAAAGAGATTCGTCCCGCCCCTGCCGATGGCGTCAACTTTACCTGTCGAGAGCTTGACTTTGGCACTAGAGTTTGCAGAGTTTCCCCAAGTTAGTTGTGTGATGCATTCACGGCACGCATGTCCGAGGCATATCAAGAGAGGAGCTACTAACCATGTGCCAATAAACACCCCGCTTCTTCAGCAGCTCGGCGTGGCTGCCCGTCTCGAGCACCTTGCCCTCTCCCAGCACGTAGATGACGTCGGCCTTCTGGATCGTGCTCAGGCGGTGGGCGACGGCGACCGTGGTGCGGCCCTTGGCGACGCGCTCAAAGGTGGCCTGGATCAGCTTCTCCGTGTCCGAGTCGAGCGACGATGTGGCCTCGTCGAGCAGGAGGACCTGCGGGTCGCGCACGAGGGCGCGCGCGATGGCGAGGCGCTGCTTCTGGCCGCCCGACAGCGACACGCCGCGGCTGCCGATGTCGGTGTTGTAGCCGTCGGGCAGAGAAACGATAAAGTCGTGGATGGAGGCGTCGCGGCAGGCGGCGTGGAGCTGCTCGTCCGGCACCGAGGCCGGGTCCTCGATGCCGATCAGGACGTTGTCGCGGATCGAGCCCTGGAACAGCGTCGGCTCCTGGGCCACGAGCGACATGAGGCGGCGGTACTCGAACACGTTGACGTCGGCGGCGGCCACGCCGTTGAGGAGGATGCGGCCGCGCTGCGGCTCGTAGAAGCGCTCGAGCAGCGACACGATGCTCGTCTTGCCCGACCCGGACGCGCCGACGAGGGCGGCGAACTGGCCCTTGGGGATGCTGAGGTTGAGGCCCCTGAAGATGGAGACGTCGCGGGTCGGGTACTTGAAGTAGACGTCCTGGAACTCGATGCCGACGCCCTGGTCCGCGTCGGGCACCGACTTTTGGCCCTCGACGGCGCGCAGGTCCTTCTGGGCCGTCTCGCGCGCGCCCAGGATGCGGTTGGCGGCCGACGTGGCCTGGGCCGCGTTGGGGCCGAAGCTGAGCCCGTTGCCGGCCGCCTCGGCGCCCTGGATGACGGCCATGTAGCAGACGAAGAACTGCGTCATGTCGATCTGGCCCGTCAGCAGGAGGCGCCCGCCGTACCAGAAGATCAGCGCCTGGCACGCGAGGCTGACCGAGTCGCTCAGCGCGAAGATGAGGGTCGAGTACCGCGCCTTCTTGTTGGCGCTGACGACGTGGCCGTGCAGCAGGTCGGAGTAGCGCGCGCAGATGGGGTCCTCGAGCGTCAGGGCCGTCACCGTCCGGAAGGCCCCGATGCTCTCCGAGGCCCACTTGCTGGACTCGGCGAACACGGCCGCGTACATCTTTTCGAACTCGAGCTCGTACTTGACCCTGAAGTAGCCGGCAGACAGGCCGATCGGCATGGTGACGAAGATGGCGACCAGGGCGAGCTTCCAGCTGAAGGCGAGGGAGATGGCGAAGGCCCCGAGGAGGTTGAAGACGGAGGTGTACACCATGGTCATGTTGATGCCCAGGAGCTCCTCGAGCTGCTTCGGGTCGCCGGCCACGCGTGCCGTCAGCGAGCCGGTCGAGTTGGGCTCCTCGTCGTAGTACGGGATGCGCTGGTACAGGATGGCGCGGAAGTACTGCTGGCGGTAGACGGCGCAGATGTAGTGCTGCAGGTAGATGGAGCTGTAGCCCAGCGCGAAGTAGGCCACGCCGACCCCGAGGGCCAGGACGAACCACATGAGCGACAGGAAGGCGCCCTCGTCCAGGATCCGCTGGGGCGACAGCTGGAAGATGGCAATGGTCTTGGCGAACAGGTACGCCTGGAGCGGGACGGCCGCGCCGGCCATCATGGCCGCAGCCACCGAGATGACGTACAAGGGCATGCGGGACTTTTGCTCGGCGAGGAGCCGTCCGAAGCTGTGGACAGGGCCCCGGTCGCGCCATCCAGCAACGGCCGCCACCTCGGCCTCGGACGCTGCCGCGCTCTTGGTCCGGGCCAGCGTGTCGTCGAGGCCATGCCCTCCGACCGGGCCGTCGCTGTCGTCGTCGTCGTCTTCGTCACCGAGAGAGAGCTGCTGGGCGTGCACCAGGCCGTAGTAGACGCCGGTCGGGTCCTGGAGAAGCGACTCGTGCGTCCCCTCCTCGACGCACCGCCCCTTCTTCATGACGCAGATCTTGTCCGCCGTCTTGATGGTGGAGAGTCGATGGGCGATGGTGATGGTGGTCCGGTTCCGGGAAACCCTCTCGAGGGCCTGCTGCACAATGCGTTCGCCCCGCACGTCGATGGCCGAGGTCGCCTCGTCCAGGATCAAAATCTTGGGCCGCTTGATGATGCTCCGGGCGATGGCGATGCGCTGGCGCTGGCCGCCCGAGAGCTTGGTCCCCGAATCTCCGACGATGGTCTGGTAGCCATCCGGCAGCTTGTCGATAAACTCGTCGGCAAACGCCTCGGCGCAGGCCTCACGCACCAGCTCCTTCTTCCTCTCGTCCGAGGCGTCTTCAAGCTCGGAGCCGACGAGGCCGTACATGACGTTCTTCTCGATGGTGTCGTTGAAGAGGAACGGCTCCTGCTGGACCAGACCGATCTGAGACCTCCACCACTTGACGTTGATCTCGTCGATCCCGTGGCCGCACGTCGAGATGCTGCCCTTGAGCTGGACGGGAGGGCCAGTGGTGTTTCCGAGCAGGCCAGAGGATCCGGCGTCGGCTTCCTCGTCCGAGTCGTCCGAGTCGTCGGGCACGGGGACCCCACCGTTCTTCTTGGCCTTCTCCGCCTTCTTGGCCTTCTTCTTCTCCTTGGCCTCCTTGTTCTTGTCCTTTTCGATGGCCTTCTCCAGCACGTGTTGGTCGTTCTTCAGACTGTACCACCTCTCGATCAGGCCAACGATTGTGCTCTTTCCAGAGCCCGACGGGCCGACGATGGCCGTGACCTTGCCGGCAGGGAAGGTCACGTTGAGGTCGTCGAGGACTTTGACGTGGGGGCGGCTGGGGTAGGCAAAGTCGACGCCCGAGAAGGTGATGTCGGCGTTGGCCGTCACGTCGGGGTCCTTGAGGTGGCCGGGATCGGGCTGCGGGGCGTCAATGACGACAAAGAACTCGCACGCGGCAACCATGGCCTTGGCCACGGCGATGAGCGGGGACGAGATGCGCTCGAGGGACATGACCATGATCATGACGGACATCAAGACGATGATGATGCCTCCGATGCTGCCGATGCGGCCGTCGACCAGCATGCGGGTTCCATACCAGAAGGTGAGAGCCCAGGCGGCATACAGGGCAAAGAAGACGAGGGCGAACTGGGTCGAGAGCAGGGGGGTGGTGGACTGGCCAAAGTGCCTGGCCTTGTGGGCCCACTCGGCATACCGGAGGGCGAGGCGCTCCTCGGCTCCGCAGGCGGTCACCATGCGGATGCTGCTGAAGGCCTCGCTGGCCACCGAGTTGGCTTTCGTTTCCGCCTTGGTCTGGCGGGACTGGCCCTTGACGATGAAGGGCATCAGGACGGACACGGTTATGACGATGAAGAGGATGACCGACATGCACACGAGGGTCAGGAGCCACGACCAGGTGAAGGCGATGATAATGGCGGTGATGATCATGGTGAGGAACTCGACAAAGGTCCCCAGCTTCTCGGAAATGCCCAGCTGGAGGGTGTTGGCCGTGCTCGTGATGGTGCCGGCGGCGGCACCCGAGGGCATCGAGTCCAGGACGTGGATGGTCTGCTTGAACAGCGAGGTCAGGTAGTCGAGGCGTATGGCGGCCGACATGCGGATGCCGATGAGGCGGAAGCAGAACTTGCTGACGTAGTTCAGGGCGAAGCGGGCGAGGAAGAGAATGAAGATGTACAAGGCCAGCTGGTTCAAGGTCTTCTCGAAATCCGACAGGACGTCTGGGTTGTTAAAGTTGAAGTCGGTGAAGCTGTTGACGAGCCTGCCAAAGACGACGTTCATCAGCGGCATGGTCGTGCCAGCACCGATAGCGGCGAGGGCGGCCGAGACCATGAGGGCGTAGTCGAAGGGCTGCGCATAGCTGAAGATGCGGAGATAGTCCTTGAAGGTGGCCTCCCGCTCGGGCCGGGAGCCGGCGCTGGTCGTCGCCTTGTCGTCTCCTTTGGCTGGCGTCTTCTCCCCGCCGTTGGACGACGACTCCGGTGCCGCAGGGGCAGCCGGCGCGGCCTCCAACGGCGGCGCGTCTTGTTTTTCCGCGCTCATCTAGAAGGGGTGGGTGGTGCGCTGGACTGGGAAGGGTCGAAGAAACAACAAAAATGAACGAGAGACAAGAAGCGGCGGGAAAGCAACCAACAAAGAATCAAAAATTTGGCCACGGCATCTCGAGGCCGTGTCGACTGGTCGCTGCAAGAGGCCAGGAACAGCAACGGGAGATGGAAGTGGGGGAGAGATAGGCTGCCGTTTTTGTATTCTTGCACGCCGTTTGTTGCCAAGGCTGCCTAGATCAAGCCGCCGCTAGCGGTTTAAAATATGCACCCCTTTCCAACCAAACAAAACCCATCAAATGTAATCAAATATGAACGAGCATCGAAGCCTGGGGGTCGGCCCTGCCAAATGCGGCAGCCAGCACGTGGTGTGGTGCGTCGGCGGGTCTGGGCTGGCACGCCTGCAGCGCTGAGTGGTGCCTTGGCGAACAGAAGGGATTGCCGCTAGAGGTAGCTAACCGTAGCCTCCCGCAGCCCTGGGACCTTGTACCCAGCTTGAGGCCTGTAGCAGTCCTTTGCAAGTGCCCAGTGCCCAGTCGCCAGCGAGACGCCCCAAGCTTTGTGTGCATGTCAGCTCGGACTTTGCATTCGCCCGCAACCCCGGCCTGTCGTCGCACGCGCCCATTTCGAGTTGCTGTTCGTGATTTGCTGCAATATAATTCTTGCCCTACGAGTCATCCTAAGGACCCGTCTCGTCAGATCGTTTCGAGCCCTAGGTAACCCTTGGCGTGCAGCCATCTATCATCTATCCGTCTTACCTGTCCTAGCAGGACGGAAAACAAGTAAGCTGCATTGCCGAGATCCCCAGGACTTGATACTGACGCGTTGCGGCGCATGGTCTCTCTTGGAGAATGACGGCAAAAAAACATTGAGAGTTATACGACGAATACGAGGACAGGTAGCACATGCACAGGGCACCTATAGGGTCCCATTTTCCCTTCTCCAGAAGGTGGCGGAATGTTGCAATTTCGGGGCGGAATCCCGCCGCCTGCAGGGTTCCATTGCTCCCTGCCCAACCCTAACCCATCTCCCTCTCTCCCCTCCTGACGGGAGCCCCTGAGAAGCCAAACTTCGGACCGTCATCAAGACCATGCCCCGTATGACCCACGACGAACCACTCCGGAATGGCTACATCGCCGAGCTCCGGCCAGTTCTGGAAACAGATCGCCGCCGTGACCACTCGGCCAGAGGCCAGGTCAGCACGGCGCTCGGGAAGTCATGGTGTCCGGTCAGTCTTGGCAAATGCCGAACCGAAAGATGATGGCGCGTGCGTTGCGCCAGTCCGGGTGCACGCCGTCCTTCCCAACTGATGGATAAAAGTGTGAGGGCGCGATCGTCGTTTAGCCAGCTTGGCACAGCAGCTCACTGGATTGTGAGCGTGTCCATCGGGCCCTTGGAGTTGGGCCATTGCCTCAGCCCCATCCGCTCGACCGCCACGTGTGACTTGCAACTGGTAACTTTCTCAAAACTGGCTGGCTGAGCGTGGCGCACATTACCACTGCCAACCAGGATCGAGGTTTAGCTCACGCCTCCCGAGAGCTTGGCCGCTCTGAACCACTGTCGTCTAAAAGCTTCTTCTCCCATCACGTCGGCTGCCAGCCTGGCGACCGTCACCACAAAGGAGTTAGCAGGGCTTTCCGTGTCTCCAAATGCTTTGTCCACTCGTACAATAAAATCGCAAGCGCTCATGCAACGAGCACTGCGTACACCCAATGATGTCCTCCCTCGGCAGACATCGAGTCGGGATCGCCAACAAAGTCCGGGTTCCGTGCTCATGTCAACCTCCGAGACTCGGGCCGCCGCGACACCCATGCATGTCCTAGACTTGGAAACTGAAAAAGAGAAAAGGACCAGGACCCCTCGTCTAACCGCACACCCGAGGAATGGACATCGACACCAATCATGAGCCGGCACCGGACCCATCCATCTTCAAGCTGTCCCCAGAGCTTCTCCTCTGCATCACCGACCTCCTGTCCGTAGCGCAGGGCGCAGCCCTCTTTCTGACATGCAAGCGGTTCTACCCCCTGATCCACCGCGTGCGCTGGCGCAGGCTCGTGCGAAACGCGGCCGACCACGGCAGCAGCAGCAGCAGCAACAACAACAACAACAACAACGACAACGGAAGCCTTGACTCTTGGTGGGACGGAAACAACAACACCGACAATAGCAGCAACCACAGCCCCTCCGTCTGGAGCAGCGAAGTCTTCCCCTGGAGGACCGAGGCCTTCATCGCCGCGGCGGCCGCAGCCCGGGACCGGCGGCGCGGGCGCGTCGCGACGGGCGACCCGGTCGACGACCTGGTAGAGCTCCTGCTGCTGCTGGAGCGCGACATGCCGGGCCACTTTGCCTGCATGACGGGCTGCCGCAGGCTGCACCGCTACGACCCGCGCCGGGACCGCGCCTTCGCCTGCCCCCACGAGCCGCGCATCTGCGAGGAGGCCGAGTGCAGCGCCTATGTTACGGGGTACGTCGGGCCGCTCGTCTCTTTATTTATTGGTATCATCCGCACCTACTACATCCGGCGCTTCGAAAAGCCAGTTTCCCTCGCCCGTGCCACCGGTTCCACCTCCGCTGTGAGGACGGCAAGGCACACAGGTGCTAACGATGGTGGCAATGGTGATGGTGACGCTGGTAGTCACACACATGGCGTCGTCCCCCTATAGCCTTGATTCTCCCGAGCAAAATCTGTTGCCTCGTTTTTGCCTCCCCTTTCCTGCCGCGATGGTGTCTGAGTGCAAGAGAAGCACGCAAAACGTCGAAAGCGGCGGTTGCAACTTACACCGAGCCAACACTAGGACTAAAAACCAGCTGACACACACACAAGCTGCTGACAAACAGGCCCAAAACCGACAGGTTCAAGCTCGACAGGCCCCGGTACGTCATCAGCGCCAGCCACCTCCACCGCGTCTTCCGGCACGTGCGCACGCGCGGCCGGTCCGGGGCGCCGGCCTCGAGCCTGGCGGCGTCTACCGTCTGGACGCAGGGCGAAGGCGACCCGGCCGAGGACGACCCGTACAACTACGAAGACCGCCGGCCCTGGCGCAAGCTGCTGGTCGAGCCGCACGTCGACCGCGCCACGGGCCACGTCATGATCCACGCCGTGCAGCGCTGCTGGCACTGGAGCGGCGCCAACCCCGAGCTCTGCTTGTCCGACCGCAGCAGCAGCCCCTGTCCCTCCGAACCCGAGCCCGAGTCCGAATTCGACCCAGACGCGGACTCGGACCGGGGCTCAAAACCAGACTCGGAATCTTCCGGCTCCTCCGGCTCCTCCGAGTCCACCCGCCGCGGGCAGGGCCTGCCCTGGTGGGCGGACCACCTGACGGCGCCGTGCGCGCACATGGAGGAGCGGGGCGACCTGGACCAGCTGAGTGTGCGGCTGGGCCGGGAGCCGCCGCGACCTCTCCACCCCATCGACGAAGAGCAGCGGCAGCCGCCGTTGCTCGAGGACGACGACGACAACGACAACGACAACGACAGCCAACCACCGCCCTGGAGATTCCCAATCACGAGCACACGCCGCGCCCGCGCCGCCTGCCCGGACTGCCCGACCGAGGTGCTGCTGACCGAGATCTGCTACGGCGCCGACAGCGGCGACCTGGCCGAGGGCGCCGAGGTCATCCTCGACTCGTGGCAGGACTTCAGCTGCCGCCTACCGACGGACCCGCCGGTCTGCCACGGCAGCGTCCGGTCGAAGTGCGTCCTCCGGTGCTGGCCCGTCAGGCACAACCGGCCCACGGAGCTGCCGAGCGACCTGTCTCACCTCGGTGGCGGCGACGACGATGACGACAGTGATGAGGAGGGGGAGGAGGGGGGGGAGGACGGCGACGACGGCGACGACGGCGACGATGGCGATGAAGACAGTGATGCTAGTAGTGTTATGCCCGGTCCGCACTTCTGGTCGTCCAGGAGGAAAGCCGTCTTCCCCACGCGCGGGGGGATCAGCGCCGCGGCGGACCTGGCCACCGAGGCGCCGCAAGCCCTGCTGACGTGGAGAGATGCCGCAACTACGGCTGACGAGGAGGACATGTAGACAGGCAAGTCATCTTCAAGGAAACACCACTTGAAGGCAAAACAGGGGAAACAATTTCGCTGAAACCTCGGATTTTATCGTCGCGCATAGCTTGTGGCCATATGAGGCATACTCGGTTTGGGATTGAAGCTGGAGTCGTTGTTGGAGTTGGAGTAGGACTTGCTCTCAGTTGCGTCAATCGCGAACGTCAAAACCGATACCTGAAAAAGAGACTAGCCTCTAGAAAACAAACCATGAGTTACATCAAAACGTCCTTTCTCCTCTATTCCCGTCATTATCATCATCTGAAAGTAAACTAAGCAAGGGAGCCAAGGGGCAACGAGAAAGTGAACCAAGGAAGACAAGGAGGAAAAACAAAAACAAGAAACAAGTTCATCGCCATAACACAAGACTAGGTACCCATCCCAGGTCGAAAGCAGAATACTCAAACGCCGTCTAACAAGGGCTCTTGACGCTCACGATGTCGACAATCAAACCTTCTCGTCCTCGCCCGCCTCCTCCTTCTTCTTCTCGTCCTCCTCGGCCAACATCTGCCGAACCTCGGCCTCGACGTCGATCTCGTCCCCCACCGGCATGCCCGCGCCCGTGACGCGCTTGGCCAGCTCGAGCTTCTTCTGGCAGGCGCGGTACACGAGCTCCTCGACGGTGCCGCTGCTGATGAGGCGGATGACCTCGACCGGCCTCGTCTGGCCGAACCGGTGCGCGCGGTTCTCGGCCTGCACGTCGTCCTGCGGGTTGTCGCTCTGGTCGAAGATGATGACCTTGTTGGCCGACGCCAGGTTGATGCCCGTGCCTCCCGCGCCCGTCGTGAGGAGGAAGGCGGTGATGTCCTTGTCCTCGTTGAACTGGTCGATCATGTCCTGTCGCAGCTCCACCGCCGTGCTGCCCTGGAAAGACAGGTGCGGCACGTCGGCGGTGAGCAGGCACTCGGACAATATCTCGTTGACCTTGGCGAACCGCGTAAACACCAGCGCCCTGTCTCCGTTTCGCCGGAACTCGCCGAGCAGCTCCAGCAGGTGCTGCACCTTCCCGCTGCGCATCCACGACCCGGAGTCGACGTCGAAGCTCTTGACGCAGGGCTCGTCCACACACCACACGTGGAGCTCAAAGTCCGACAGGTCCTTCAGCTCCGCGATGAGGTGCTTCTTGTTGTCCTGCTTCAGCCGCCGCTGAGGGACCTTGCGCATCAGCACATCCGCCATGTCCTCCACCATCTTGTCCGTGAAGTGTCTCCGGAACAGCTGCGAGTGGATGGCCGCCTTGCGCAGCTGCATCCAGACGTTGTTCTGGTCGTTGCTCGTCCTGTTGGTTGATGTCGACGTCCCCCGCCCCGAGTCCTTGCCGTTCCGGAACCGGTCGTGATACTCGTAGTAGATCTTCTTTTGCGCCTCGTCCATGTCGCAGTACACCACCCTGCTGGTCTTGGGCGGGAACCCATCAAGCACCTGCTCCTTCTGCCTCTGCAGGATGAAAGGCTCCAGGATGCTGCGGGCTCGTCGCACGCGATCGCTGAAGAGCATTGCTCCGTTGGAAACCTCCTGAAGCGTGACTTTCTGGTCGAACAAGTCCTTCAGTGTTTCGACTTGGCCGTCGAACAGTTGGGGCTGGATGAAGTTGAGCAGGTTGATCATCTCCATCAGGTTGTTCTGCACAGGCGTCCCCGTGAGCAGCACTCTCCAGTTCGCCGTAATTCTGCACAGGTCCTTGTAGAGCTTCGTCTTGGAATTCTTGAGATTGTGGCCCTCGTCGAAGATGGCCACGTTGGGGTGGATCCGAGAGATGATCTTGGTGTGGTCTCTCTCGCCGGACCGGCCAAGCTGAGTGTACGTCGTCAGCACGACATGGTGATCCTCGGGGCTGTGCCTGATGTCATCGCCGAGCCACTCCCTGTCCTTGCCGTGGTAGACGGTGACCTTGATCTTGGGCGCGAACTTCTTGAACTCGCCCTGCCAGTTGTCGAACGTCGAGGGCGGGACGACGATGAGGTTCGGCCATGGTCGCTCCTCTCCCGATGACGAATCGTAGCTCTCGATGATGTGAGACATGAACGAGATGATCTGGCAGGTCTTCCCAAGCCCCATGTCGTCGGCGAGAATGCATCCGAACTTGCGCTGGTAGAGCTGGTGAAGCCAGTTCAGGCCCCAAAGCTGGTACGACTTCATGCTGCATCGACCCCGCATCATCTTGGGCTCGCGCGAGATGGGCAGATCCCGCACCTTGAGCGGGTGGCCATCAGCGCTCGAGGGGGTCAGCTGGCCGTCTCGGCGCTGGTCCGTAATCTTGTTGCCTCGTGAATCCATATTCCAGTGATCGGTGATTGACTTCATGCGAACACCCTCTTCGTCGCACTTCCGCACCACCTTGTCGATAGCATCGAGACTCTTGATGAACCTCGAGACTTCATGGACGATGTCCTCGCCAACCCCGATGACTTCGACCTTGGACTTCCGGCCCTTGGTATTGCCAGTGACCGTGACATCCTGGGCCTCGGCTAAGGTCCGGAGAGGACGGGCATTGATCATGGCCTTTGCGCCGTCCTTCTTTTGCTTGGAGCTGCCACATATGGCCAGGAGACCATTGAGTTCGCACTCGTTCAGGTACTTGAGAACGCGGTTCTCTTTCTCATCTCTCGAATCGTCGTCCTGGGCCTCCGGGTTGTCGTAGGCGTCTGAGTCCGAGTCATCGTCGTCCGTTATGGCGATGGGTTCCTCTTCCTCGTCGTCGTCCTCTTCTTCCTCTTCCTCCGAAGCCTCCTGGGGTTTCTTGGCTTGGGCTTTCTTCGCCTGCGGCTTGATGGCCGACTTGACCGGCGATGATACGGGGGATGCGCCTGGTCGACGCCCTCGCTGTAGCCTCTTGCTAGGCTTGCGATCGGGCGTCGCAACGACGATCTCGTCCGCCTCAGAGTCGTCCACGGTCACGGGTGATGCCTTGGATGAGCCGGCAACTTCTGACTTCCCGTGGGCAAACGATTGGATGAAGCTTCTAACATCTCCCTTCTTCGGTGCCTTCTTGTCCGTAGGGGCGCCCTTTGGGCCGGCCTGGCGGGCCTTCTTGGCGGCCGGGTTGTCAAGCAGCCAGCTCGCGGCTTCGTCCTTGTCCTCGTGGCACTTGAGCAGGGCCGTCTGGTACTCGACCAGCGTCCGGTTGGGCACTATCTTGCAGAGCGGAGGGGTCTTGTTGACCTTGGAGGTGTAGTAGATCAGGCGCTCCAGACGCTTCTCCAAGATGCTCCCCTTCGGAGGCAGCTCTATCTCGCTAAATTCGGCGACGCTCGACGTGTTGGGGCTAGTGATGGACGATGTCGATGCGCTGTCCTTGGTGTCATTGCGGTTGAAAGACGTCCGAGGAATGTCGCCGCGGGTCGGGCGTTCGTCCGCCGAGCTGTCTCCGATGTAGATTGCTCCCTTAGGGCTGGACGCCGGATCACGGGCTTCGGGCCCTGGGGACGAGCGCTTGCCCAAGACCTGGGGCGGACGAAAGTTGGTCTGGCGGGTCTGGCGAAGTTGGGCGGGTGGCGGGCGGAAGGAAGTGCCACGAGGGGCCATGGCCGATGCCAGACGGCCGCCGCCGGCGGACACATTCTGGCGAAACGGGGACGAGGCGGGAACTTCAACAGCGGGCGAGGCCGACCGGGAGGAGGAAAGGCTTGGTGCCGTTGGCTTGAGGGTCGGTCGGTCGACTATCTGGGTAGCCTGGGTGAAGTGACGTGACCGGATGGCCGGGAGAGTTGGCTCCCCGCCGACGTCATCGCTATCGGAGTCGATGCTGAGATCAATCGTCGGAGACAACGGACTGGAGGGCATGACGACCTTGGGCCGTCGCGCCAGGGGAGAAGCAGGCTGGGTAGGAACTAGATTCGAAAATGACATGGCAAAACATGGACCAACAGGCGAATCCAAGGGGTATGTGACATGGATGCTTGTGCAGAGCGGCAGTTCCAGCAAGAAGACCGAGAAACAAGAGAATTAAATGGTTGGCATCTGCGCGTGCGCGCAAGGAGAGCCAAGGAGTTAACGCGATCCAAGGGGGCAAAGATACAAAAGACCGAATCGGGATGCTAAACGATCCAGGGGATGTGCGCCTCGTAGTTTTGCGAGGCGGCAAAGTAAAAAAGCAGGAGTTTGTGCGGGAGCAACGAACGGGTTCGTGCGCGCTCTGCAAAATGAGGCCCAGGTGAGGATGTTTCGGGGGAAAGTGGCGGCGGTGAGGTTTGGACTGGCCCGACTGGGGTTGGAACAAATGGGATTTTTTTTTACCCCACGCAGGGCGCGACTGGGCGCGCCGGGGAACACTCCGGGCGCGTGTTGCTTGGCTGGGGAGGGGTCCCAAGAACACGCTAACACGTGCCCCTTTGCCAACTTTGGATCTCGGGTGCACAACGGGCAGGGCAGGGGGCTTCCCGGCGCACGCCTTGGGCTTGTTTTGATCCACATTAGATATCTCTGAGCTGGCAGCTCGGCTTCAAGAGTCTCCGCTGTCAGGGGCCGACTTGAGAGCTTTCTTTGTTGTTTCGCAAGGCCCAGCTGGCACAGTCGAGTCCAAGTGCATCTCTGCCCTAAAGCGGCTGGGCGGGCAGGGTGCTCTTTGTTCACTTGCTGGCCCTGCTGGGCTGGGCGATCCAAGCGAAGCGGAGAGCACTCTTGCCGACATAGTCCCGACAAGGATGTGCATAACTCTGCATTGCGTTGCTGGAGACCGCTCTCTCGCTAATCTGACGCAACAAACGCACCCAGCGTCAAAGAGACGCAAAAAGGCAGGGAAATGAACGTAGATCGGCCTTAAATTTATATACAGATAGCTTGTTATTCAATTAGTGGCGCTAGGTTGTTCAAGCGGTGCAAGTGATACGGAGGTGACTACCTATTTTTTCCCCCCTCTCTCTCTTTGTCCAGACCAGCCCAGCCTGCGCCCAAGCACAGCCCAGGGCACAGTGCTAGACAAACAAGCAACTACCGTACGTAGCCTGGGTTCCCGCTTTTCGGGCCAGCGAATTGGCCAAGCACATCCTCCCGCGAACCTCATCTCTGCTTGCCGCAAAAGACGTCCGGGTACTGAGGAATTGTTCAGGACTGCAAACATTCCCAGCTCGGCTTCTCTTTTTCATTTCGCTTTACCTTACGGCATCGTAGCAGGCGCTTCCAAAATGGCGACAAGGAGAGCCGTGGCGATGGACAAGAGGGCCTTGGAGAAGGACGACCGCACCAGCGCCAACCCGGCCGCGGGCGAAAAGTCGGACACGACCCCTGCCGTCCCCTTGTGAGCTTTCCCCTTTGTTTGCTCTGCCTGAAAACCCATGCCAAAGAAACGGGTAAAACAAAGTACATGACTCTGACAAAAAAAAAAAAACGCCGGGACAGTGACGTGATCATGAAGCTCCTGGCCTTCACCTTCGCCATGATCGTTGTGCCCATCGGCTCGTATTTTGCCACCGTCAACAGCCTGTTCAACGGTAGGTTTCCTCATGCCTCTCGCGGGCTCAGGGTTGGCGTTGATGAAAGAAATCTATTTGATCCGTGCTGTCACTAACGAGTTCCTTCACTACCACCCTTTTCTGTTCTTTTTTACCGTGGACAGGCAACTCTACATATGCCGGTGCCCTGGCCGCTATCATGGCGAACGTGGTCTTGATCGCCTACGTCGTCGTGGCCATGAACGAGGATCAGTCGGAACAGCTGGCAAAGGAGGCGAAGAAGAAGAGCTGAGACAGCCGGCCAGGGTTGCCCCTTGCGTTGCTTTCGGCCCTTTCTTTTTGGCGAAAAGCCGCTGCATGCTGTGCTCACCGACTGTAAAACCTGCTTTTTTTTTATGGAATCCCCGCGTGGAACAAGAGGTCTGGGCTTCTATGGAGGGGGAGTTTATACCATACCGAGACGCGCTTGGTCATTGGCATGCGGGGTATAAATGCGAATACTAGGATGAGAGCATGCATCGCTTCTGCCCGTCTCCTTGCCATACTCACGGCTCGTTTATCGAGGCGGAATGGGTAGAGAATATGCAGATTCTGGCTGGGATTGTTGAGCTGTCTCGACCCTGGAGATGTGGCGCCGACAACATGTTTCCAACATTCCGATGAGGAAAAACATCCCGTGCTATCCGGCGGCCTCGGCGGATCTGATACACAAGCCAGCCAGTGAACTCCATTCCACGAGATCGCGCTGCCTCGTGTCACGTTACACATGTCGCACATGCGCACACAGCTTTATCCTCGGAAGTGCCTCCTGTGTTTGATGGGTCATAACATTCTGCCCCGAGAGTATCCCTAAGGACGCGATCGGGTGTGATTAGGAATGCGTCCGCTGGGGGCTCCGACTGTGTCCCTATCCTTCTACCAGAGAGAGAAGACCGCGCCGCTGGCATACGGGGCGGAGGAAAAATGTAGAGAACAAAATAATGACAATGCCACCCCGACGCCAGTACATCAAATCGTATACCGTATGTACCCTCCCGCCCCGTGTATCCTCTGTACCTTGGTCGAAGCCTAGCCCTTTTGCTGCAGATCTGGTTGGTGTGTCGGGAATCCCCCCTTAGTGCCCACACAGCAGACCAGAATGTGCAAGTTTTGATGGTTCCAACCCTCCAAACCTCCTCCAGCACCCCAAGAGCCCACTCATGGCGTATACCGAGATTCCAGTAAGCATATAACGCAACCTGAAACCAGCAGTGAGCGTGTCAAAAGATCCCGCTAGTATCGGGCTCCTCCAAACGGTGTGGCACAGCACCCGGGCCAGCCCAAAAGTGCAACGTGTGCGCCTCGGGTTGGCCTCTGATGTGTGACGACAATAATGGGGTATCAAGGGAAACAGATAGGCTAGAATAAAGAGAGGACAAATCGACAAAAGAAAGAAATAAAAGAACAAAAAAAAAGGGCGACAAAACAAAACAAGACCGCTCTCGGCCGGGTAATGCGGCGACCGCCCGACGACTAAGAATTTTTGCTGAACCGGCGTGCGAACCAGCTCTTACGCTTCTCGCCCATGCCTGGTCGCTCGGTGGCTGCCGATGCCGTCGAAGGAGCGCGGGTAATCTTCCTCAGGATTGAGCCCTGCTTGCTCGGCACAAGTGGTGGTGGAGGTTCGTGAGGGGCAACGTTGTTGCCGCCAGGCCTGGGGGTGGCAGAGCCTCCATTGATGGCGACGGTAAAGGACTGTGTCTGATAGTTCGAGTTCTGACTGAAGCCGATACCGTAGTCGTTGGTCGGGTCCTGGCGCTTTGGAGGAGACTGGACCCGCTCGATCGAGCTGTTGTCGCTACTGGTCGGATCGGTCTGGTAGCCTGCGTGGTCTCCCGACGAGCCACTACCAGAACCTGACGCCACCGTCTCGTATGACCGGTGGTTCATCGGAAGTGGGTAAACATTATTCTGCTCGGGCTGCCTTTGCGAGGGGAACTGCGGCTCAGATGCCATCCTGGAGTATCTGGTCCGCGGGACATTGCTGTA
This sequence comes from Magnaporthiopsis incrustans, assembly GCA_003049425.1. Classification (NCBI taxonomy): domain Eukaryota; kingdom Fungi; phylum Ascomycota; class Sordariomycetes; order Magnaporthales; family Magnaporthaceae; genus Magnaporthiopsis; species Magnaporthiopsis incrustans. Next base: position 44,613 of record PYSR01000188.1, read on the forward strand.
GGCATTGTACCCTTGGGCGCCGTAGGGGTCGCCCTGATTTTCCGTCCACCCTCCGTACCGCCGATCCGGGGGACCCGCCCTCGTGCTGTAGTAGCTATCACGCTGGTAACGACCGCTGTAGGCATTGCCTGACATGGGAGGTCGCGTCAGCCTATGCTGGCTATGGCCGTGCACCATTGATCTCGGGCGGGGGGACGCGTGCGCGCCCTGCAGCATGGACATACCACCCGCGTTACTAGGAGCAAAGTAGCTGCTCCTGCGATCCCAATTTGCCACCGAGTCCGTGTCTGGGCGGCGGTTCGTCAGTAATTGATGCCGGCCAGAGGTCCGGGAAGCCACAGAGGAAACTGGCGCATGGCATGTCTGTGGGCGCTGCCGCTCGCCGTCGAGGGGCCACGCACCTGATCGGATGACCATCGACTGTCGGTTGTAGCCGCCGTCTATAGCTGCTTCGAAGCTTCGGATGGTGTCGAGCGGACGCTCCCAGCGGTTGCGTGTGGGGTTCGATCTGTCGGGGTCATCTGCAACAGAAGGCGAGAAGAACATGTCAGAACGCGCGAACTGCATGCATATGTACGCGTGCGCAATGGCCTCGCACCGTGCCCGCAGATCACTTGGGACGAGCCAACTGACCGATTACATTCCCGTGCATGTCCTTATGCCGCATGTTGCGCAGCGGTGCTAGGGAGGACTTGACCGTGGCCGCAACCACGCCGGGCTCTGCTTCGCTCATGGCCAAGGTGGGATCTGCCTTGCTGTGAAGTCGCTTGGCCTCCTTCTCGGCCGACGTCTCGACCAGCTCAGTGCTCTTATGCGACTTGTTGGACTGGAAGCTGAAGGTCCTATTCCTCTGGCCCGCTCGCGGGGGTTCGTCAGGGCGGCCGTTGGCTTGGCTTGGGGGCTGGGGTTGTTGCGGAGGCTGCTGCTGCCAGTTCTGTTGCTGATAGGGATGCTGTCCTGGTGCTTGCTGTATTTGTGAATAATGGCCTTGCGCCTGCTGCTGTTGTCGAGGATAAGAAATCTGCTGTTGCTCCTGTTGCTGCTGCTGCTGATAGAAGTGACTTGGAGGGACTGGAGGGACTGGAGGAAGCGGATTGCTCGAGGTAGCCATGTTGGCGACGGGGGAGCACGAGGTGCTAGGATCCGTTTGAGAAAAGAGGGAATTGATCGGTGATCCGAGGACCTGGGCGCGTATCTGCCGGGGGTTGGATTGGGTTGTCGCGGTCCTTGGGCGATGGGTCCAATTTCGATGTCTTGGGGGCGATTCGTTTTCCTCCGCCAACATCACATTTACGCTAGACCTTGGGACTGTCGGGGCTTTGGGAGGCGGCCGCCCGGTCTGCCTTATCGCGCTGCGGCGGGATTGAGGCACTCGCAAACGGCGACGGAGTGGGGGCTGGGGGCAGCTTGCGCGCTGCTCGCTGAGGTGTTGATCGTGCTAGCCTGGGCCGCTTGCTGGGTGCGAGTGGGCCTGTGGACCCCCTGGTCGTCGCAAAACGGGGTGGGGTGGGAGTGTGAGTGGTCACGAAATCAAGGAAGTGAGAGCGCGACGTGCGTGCGTGGCTGGGGCCACAGAAGCTGCCGAGAAACCTTTTTGACTCCGCCGGGCGACCAGGACCAAGCACGACCCACGACGAGAAGAAGGGACAGGTCAAGGCGAGAGGCAAGAAGGATGTTTTTTTCTAGGTAGCGATGGCGATTTCTTGTCTTTAACACGTGTGTATGTAGCATCCAATGAGTCGCGCCAGGCAGGGCTGACGCCACATAAAGAGGAGACGAACACGACGGCTTGATGTCGGTCGTTTCAATTTTTTTTTTTCTTGGTGATCTCGTGGGCTGGCGCGGCCAGAAAAGAACCTACGTCAGTTCCAGTTGCCTATGGCAAGCTAGAGGTGGGGACTGGAGCGAAGCAGGGAGGGGGGCCGGGGGGTTTCAGAGCTGCAACCTCTCAGCAGTGGAAGACCGACCGAAAAAAAAAAAAAAAAGCTAGATCGAGATTGCTGTTTCAGCGGGGCCGCCCGCCCACAGATTCGGGTGGGCTTTTTGGGCTGTGTGGCGCCAACAAGGACATCCAAAGACACAACTATCCGCCTATTGAACAGACGAAACAAAAGGTCTGCAGTCGAGTCCGGAACCTAGAGCAGAGCAGCTCGACGGGACTGGTGCGGGAAGCGCAGGGAGGGTGCAACAGCAGCTGCATGCGTACGTATATCAGTCAAAAGATACCAAGCGACAACAGAGGCGCAGTAAACAAGTGACGCACGCATATGCCGTGATTGAACAGCCCATGGCACGAGAATCGGGGCCGCGGCTGCGAATACGAGGCTGCTGGGGACCGGATGCATGCTGCGGTACCTCGGGACAGTTGGCCCCCGCACTACAAAAAGACAACACACCACGCCACCTGGGCCTTCCACCATTAGGCCCTTTTTCGACGGCGGCAACAGAGACGTAAGCGGACGTGTGCGTTGCCTTGAGATTAGGCCGGCAGGCTGAGGCGCAGAGAGACTTTCAGGGGGGTGGAGATCAAGCATCATAGAAGGGCGGGCTCTGCTCCAGGCCGGCCGTGCTGACCGCCATGCGTTCCTCCCTTGCAACGGATCTGCGTCTTGACGTGTACATACTCAACGGGGAGGCACTGAAGCTAGTTGATATTTTAGTACGCGCACTAGATTGCCGATAAGTGCCAAGCGAACGTGTCCGAGTGCCCCGTCGGGCCGACCGTGCTGTGGCGGCAGGTCCCTTAGTGACCTGTGTCGAGACGGAGTTGAGTTGTGCAGCAGACGGGCACGGCAGGCATCAAAAATAGAGGTGCCTATCGACCGTATCAACGGTCTCTCGAAAGCACCGCCGCATAAACGGTCTACCCACCAGGCTGAATGCAGATACTTGGTCACGGCTTGAGCATTGCACATCCGCTCTCAATTGGGAATTGCACATGCTATCCCATTCTCGTCACCGCTTGCCCGATAGGAGAAAAAAAGATACGAACAGGTGCTAGGTTATACTAACGGGAGTCCGAACACATGGCGGCCAGCTGAGTGCTGCAACTGCAGGCCGCCTACCCGCTTGAGGTGATGGCGGACGGACATTTGGAGGGACCTGTGCGCGCCGAGACCCAAGGACCGGATAAGGCCAAAGAAATCGTATTGAGTTTTCTCCTAACTTCCTAAGGCCGCAGGTGTCTGCCCCCACGCCGCGTGCACGGAAGCCTCAAAATGTCGTAAGAATTTCGTAGGTTCGCAGGGAAACAGAACACAAAGGAACCACCAATTCGATGTACGTATAACCGCATAACCGCGCTTTGCGGGACAAGTTGGTATTTTGTTTGTCAAGATCCTGGAAGTGCCAGTTGCCATGTCGGATCAGAAAGCAAGCTATCACACGGGCAAAGCGTGGATGCCATGGCTTCGATCACACCGCATTGGACTTTTGTCCTGCCGTACCCCTGGCAGATGCGACCTTCTTTTGCCCAGAACTTCTCTGCATAGGCTGCACAGGCTAGGCACCTTATGTATGCCATACGCCATAAAGTGACGAAACCAAAGGAGAACCAGTAATCGAACCCATCCTTTCCCAGTCGTCCCATCGACTGCTTCTTTCCACTCCCGATACAAGCTCGCCAAGTGTGAATGGTTCTCTAGCGCCCTCCAGGCAGGTTTTCCTTCTCCATTCGTTCCATCGCGGGCCCATCGATATAAAAAGGCCCACTGATCGACCAGGCGGCGGGCTGATTTAAAGTGGACGACTAGGCGGGCCTGGGGAGGTGTCCGTTCCGTAAGGTGGGGGAGCCAGCATCTTGTTCCGCTTGTGTGTCGACTTGTGCGTCCTGTTCCTGGCCCGACCGCCCATGTCCGCGGAACCGAAGACGGATGCCTTGGAGCATGGAACTTACGTACACACGCCTACCAGCACATGTCCCTATGATACCCAAAAGAGTATGTGATGCCGCCCACGCCCGCCGGGAAACATCTCCATACCAGCGTGTTCGTCCCCAAGGGGGCGCAGCGCCTTACTCGCGTCCCGCAAAGTACTGTACCAACGCTGTTTTCCATTGACAGGAGACTACCTGACGGCAAGTGGCACCCCTTGCGGCACCATCTATCCCGGCGGGGGACGCGGGATTCTTGCCGCGCGCAATACCGGCTGGCTGGGATGGCCGCTGCTCCATCAATGGCTCCCGACAAGCTAGTAGGAGGACGTCACCATGTCCAACCACACACACGGCAGGGGACCCGGCGACACCGCGGCGGAGTTTCCCTTTCGCCTTAAAACCACAAAGTACATTAGGTCCTCGCCACCGCCGCCAGTGTTTCGGAGCATGGATGACGAAGGGTTTCCTTTGATCCCGTCTTATCTGCCAACCAGCCAGTAATAGACGGGCGCCTATCAGCCATTCTAACTTTGTCTTTGTCCGACTGTCCGGCGACTCGCGGCCAGCCGGGGCTTTCTATCTGTCCTATTGGGTGGGTTGTGGTGGTGCCTGTATCCTCTCGCTTTGTTCCGGCCTCAACGTCTCGGGCCGACGCTCTTGTCGGCAGTACCAACCGGGACTAATGCCGCTGCGGGCATTCGGTGGCTCGGGCGGCTGTCTATGCATCTTTGGGGGACGAAATCCAGCAGAGCCTGTGGATGTGGGCGCGGAGACTCCTCAATGCGAGGACGTTTTAATTCGTGGTACCGTCGCCTCAAACTGGCCTGGTTCGTTCCCGCGCCGTGGTCTGGCCCTTACTTCCTACCGGGTGTACCCAATTTGAGCATGCCGGCGCGGCCCTAATACAAGGCATTCCAAAGCGTATCACATACGGATTGTTTAAGGAGGTGGAAATGCTGGCAGGGAGATGGCCGAGGCTTACACCGTCCGCAGTCCCAAGAAGTCCAGAATTCCGAATATCTGATACGCAGAGGTGTGGTGGCCGTCTCGTCCTGCCTGCCCCAACTCTGTTGTCGGGATATCCCAGACGGACGGAGAACCAGTAGACGAAGTTGTAATCAGTTCCCCGGATCTTGGCCAAAAACGTATCCCCGACAAAAGTCGGGGATGAGAACGGGAGCGGAATCGGAACCGAACTGAGATGTCATCGCATCATGAATTCAGAGGGTTGACCATTCATGTTTGAATCCTGCTGTCAAACGCCGCCAGGGACCGGGTCCCGGCCTGGTAAGTTGGGCAGGACAATATCGGCACGCCAGACGACGACCGCCCTGAACCAATCCTCCAAACGCCGAGTTCCCCCAGTCTGCCACCATCCGCCTCTCCGGGGGGCGGAGGCGGCACCACATCCCAAAGCCGCATAGTCGACAGTGCCGGATTTCCCTGAATGTTCTTTTGTTTTCCCTCTCGGTTGATTTTGCCTAGTGGGCAAGCGCCAAAAAGCAAGCGCAGAAAAAGCTTGTCATATTCCTTTGCCCGAACCCTCAATGCAGCCAGATATCCGTTCCACACAACTCCGCCGGAAATGAAATGTTTTATATGGACGAGGGGTAAAGCATTATGCGGACCGAAGCGCCGAAGGACCTAGAAGGGAGAGGGGACGTGAACTTGGCGCGGACGACGCCCGAGTTGCCTGTATTTCGCCATGTCAGCTGTGGCCGTCCGAGGAGCCGCCGGGGGCGAATCAAGCCGGATCGGAGAGTGCGTCTGTACCGTGAGGGCGGGTGACCTTGCCCCAGATGACCCGGATCTTGGTTCCGCGGACCTCCTTGTGGGCGCGGTAGACGTAGGCAACCTTCTTGCCAAGGTAGAAGCTGCACACAACATGTCAGTTCGTGTCCCGCCTGCCGAGTCGGCGTTTCCGGCCTCGAGGCACGTGCTGGCTGCGGCTTACTTGGCGGCGTTGGTGTCGTCGACACCCTCAATCTTGATCAGGCTCGTGCCGGGGTGGGTGGTGTGGCGGCCACGCTGATAGCTCACGTGGCGTCCCCTGCAGCATCGCTCGTCAGTCCACCTATCCTCTAAGGTCAATCAGGTCCAGCATCCAGTTGAGCGAGGCGCGGTGTGGCCAAGCCGCATGTGCGTCAATGCGCATCGCGAGCCGTGAAGTTCGACGGGGTGCGGGCGCGGCGCGTCGGAGCTGGAGGCGTCGGTGGGTGCGCCTACGAGCACAACTTACTTGACGTATACTGCACATTTGTGTAGAAATTAGCTATCGAGAACTCCAAGACAGTCGGAGGCGGGCAGGAGCGCCATAACCATGACGCGGCCGCAAAAGCGTGTCGACGCCGGCGGCAGCTCCGAGGCGGCGTGGGGATCGGATCGCTACTCACATCTGTGGCCGGCCTCGGTAGGCATCTTGGTGGTGTTGATGTCTTTCGGCTATCGAAATCTCCTGGCCACGGTCGTCAGGGCTGCCGACAATCGATGCTTTGCTGCTGGTTTGTATCGTTGGTCGTGGTTCGACTTCGCCGGGTGGGAACGCTCATCACCAAAAAGGAGTGGTCCCAAAAATTGGCTGGTGGGAAAGAGCGAGTCGCACGGTTTTAGGGTTCTGTCATGTGACTGGAGGCCATTTTGCGGCGGGTGAGGACATTATTTGGGCAGGACCAGCCGCCTTTTTGATGTGGCTGGAGGGGCGGGGAGGCATTGATGTGGCTGCATCGACCCCACCAGTGCCCCTGCATCTGGTTTCTGGGTTCTGCACCAACACCTCAGAATTTGTCCCCAATATCTCATGCACCAGCTTTTTAGAATCTGGAAGCTGTGGAGGAGCGTGGAATGCCGTGTCGCCCGCTTCAGAATATGTACGGCCGGATACCTACGGTAGGCATCTCCCACGAAAATTAACACCCTGCCTCAGCAGTTGACATGCACCGGAAGGAATCCATACGCCAGAATTGGGTGACGAGGCTCGGGTTAGCTCAGGAATGGGAGAATAAAGCCATTTCTCCTTGCGGCTCCCCCAGTCCGTTCTCGGATTTCCATTCCCAGGCCGCGGACTTGCAGTCGAGACCCCACTGCATGGATATCGCACGGATGCGCCGGGTCGGACTTGGCGGAGTTTGGACATGAACGACCCAAGTTCGCCTCGCGGGCATGGTGGTTCCATCGTCCAACGGAGTTATTGTCGCACCTCTATAAGTGCAAGGAAGGCTTGAAGCCCACGGCCTAGAGTTCGTCAACCGAGGTCGGCGGAACCTTGTGACTAATCTTGGATGAATAGATGTGTTCAGCGGTTCAGAAAACTGATGAGAAGGCAAGCAAGGCTCCCCGCCGGAGTTTGGCGGAAATACCTCGCCTCGGCGTGCCACACCAAACGCACGTTTTGCTGGATGGATAATGGGCATTGCTAATAAACATGCATTTTGGTTTGAAATCCCGTTGTTTCTCGCAGGTTCCGTGCACTGTTACCTGCCGCCAATCGTTTCAAACGGTTTTGCACATGGTCTGGTCTAGTATTAAGAGCGTGCTCGAATTGGCACCCCCGCACTGCAACAGGCGCCAGCTTCAGCCTCGGAAATATCAACTGTGCCTTCGCGCTCTTCCCGACTTTGGAAGTCCTCGGGATGGTCGGAGCGGGGGCAGTGGATAGTTTTGATCTGAATTGTAGAGTTTTGGCCGTTCCCAAGGGTCCCAAGGTTGCCCTGACGGTCCGGGCTGTATGAGTCTCGTTAATGCCTCAGTGCTCAGCATGTCTCTGCGCAGAGCTGGGCGGCTTTGACCATCTCAGCCGCTGGTCTGGGTCTCAAAAGCTGCGGCCAATGGCAGGAGCAATGGAGGTCGCACCACGTAGACCTCGATGCTCTGCAGCTATCATAGCAGCGTCAGTGCAACCTGCGTGTGCCGCCCGCGAGGACCCGCCGCTGGTGCTAGGAAACCCCCGCAGTCCCTCAGGGGTTAGTAAGCTCCCGGAGGTGGCGGACAGGTACCTTCGCAGGCTGGCTCGTAGCTGGGAACAGGATACCCTCGCACAAGCCCACCTGGAGCTCCAATTTCTATGACCTGCAGCTCGGTCCCATTCCATTGCCAACCCCCATACCAAATCTGCGCCCGTCGTGCTCAACCTTCTTCTCCATCCTTCTCTCGTGAATCTCGTCTCTAGCTGCGGAAAGCCTACTCGTCTTTGAACTCGAGCTTCTCTTCACCCCAAAGTCTGCCACCAGCGGACAAAACGATCACAATGGCTGCCGAGTCGCACTCTGCTGCGTAAGTACCACCCCACCACGGCTGTCGGCGACGGTGCCTGCTCGAGATTCCCCCCGCCCCGCCTGCGCAGATCGCAGCCTGCGCGCTGTTCGCCTATTTCGGGTTGCGTTTGTTGGGCTGCTGTCGCTTGATCGAAAAACGATTTGTTCTAGCTCCAAATTTGTCGGAGCGGCGAATGCGCGGGGATTTGCACTAACATGGAGCTGGCCGGATAGTGAGCTGGAGCTCAAGGATAACACCGTCATTGTGGTCCTTGGCGCCTCCGGCGACCTGGCAAAGAAGAAGACGGTGTGTCCATCGCCATCCAACACGCAGCAAACCGCCGTCCACGCAAAATTAGCATGCTAACTAGTTTCTGCAGTACCCTGCACTCTTCGGCCTCGTAAGTCCTCGATACTCCCGAGCGGGGAAGCTCGCTCGACCGGCCATGAAGCTAACCCTCCCGGAAGTACCGGAACCAATTTCTGCCCAAGGATATCAAGATCGTCGGATATGCCAGAACCAAGATGGACCACGAGGAATACATTAGGAGAATCCGATCCTACATCAAGACACCCACCAAGGACATGGAGCAGCAGCTGGACGACTTCTGCTCCCTCTGCACTTATGTTTCGGGGCAGTACGACAAGGACGATTCCTTCTACAACCTCAACGCGCACCTCGAGGAGCTCGAGCAGACCAAACCTGAGGCGCACAGGCTGTTCTACATGGCGCTCCCGCCCAGCGTCTTCACAATCGTGTCCCAGCACCTGAAGCGGTGCTGCTACCCGACCAGGGGCATTGCGCGGGTCATCGTAAGCACCGCTTGGTCGCCGCTCTCGGCGCATTTGCAGCTTACGTGCCCACCACACTAACCCCTTATTTTTTTGTATTACGTACAGGTCGAGAAGCCGTTCGGCAAGGACCTAGCCAGCTCCCGCGAGCTGCAAAAGTCGTTGGAGCCCGACTGGAAAGAGGAGGAGCTGTTCCGCATCGACCATTACCTCGGCAAGGAGATGGTCAAGAACATCCTCATCCTCCGCTTCGGCAATTCGTTCCTCGGCGCGACATGGAACCGTCAGCATATCGACAATGTCCAGATCACCTTCAAGGAGCCCTTTGGCACCGAGGGTCGTGGAGGATACTTTGATGAATTCGGCATCGTTCGTGACGTCATGCAGAACCACTTGCTCCAGGTCTTGACCCTCCTGGCCATGGAGAGGCCCATCTCGTTCTCCTCCGAGGACATCCGTGATGAGAAGGTCAGGGTTCTTCGCGCTATTCCCGCGATCGAGCCCAAGAACGTCATCATCGGCCAGTACGGGAGGTCGCTCGACGGTAGCAAGCCATCGTACAAGGAGGACGACACGGTTCCCCAGGATTCGAGGTGCCCAACCTTTTGCGCGCTGGTCGCGTACATCAAGAATGAAAGGTGGGACGGCGTGCCCTTCATCATGAAGGCGGGCAAGGCCCTGAACGAGCAGAAGACGGAGATCCGGATCCAGTTCAAGGACGTCACGTCAGGCATCTTCAAGGACATCCCGCGCAACGAGCTCGTCATGCGCATCCAGCCCAACGAGAGCGTCTACATCAAGATGAACTCGAAGCTTCCGGGCCTGAGCATGCAGACGGTCGTGACGGAGCTGGATCTGACGTACCGCCGCCGCTTTTCTGACCTCAAGATCCCCGAGGCGTACGAGTCGCTCATCCTGGACTGCCTCAAGGGCGACCACTCCAACTTTGTGCGAGACGATGAGCTCGACGCGAGCTGGCGCATTTTCACGCCTCTACTGCACTACCTTGACGACAACAAGGAGATCATCCCGATGGAGTACCCCTATGGTATGTCTCATTGCGTATGCGGGCAGTTACCCGGTGACGACTCGTCGGCTGACATGACCGTGACGTCTAGGCTCTCGTGGACCGGCTGTGCTGGACGATTTCACTGCTTCGTACGGGTACAAGTTCAGCGATGCAGCGGGTTACCAGTGGCCCACGACGTCAGCGATGCACCCTAACAAGTTGTAAGTTCTCTCTGGTTTGCTCTCCGACAACCAGCTGCACAAGCCAGGCCGCCTAGGGTAGTCGAAAATGAACACCTTAGTGACCTCGGGTACTTTTTGACGATGCAGCTGAGCTGGTCACCAACCGCTTTTCCCTCTTGAGGATGTACGCGCCCCAAGGTGATCAGGCCTGCGAAGCAGCAACCGCCCGTTGGACCTGATCAGAACTTGCTCGCGGAGACAAGCGCGGATGCTTGATATGGATCTGAAGCGACTCGGAGCTGTCGTTGGAGTCTTTGGCGTATTCGTACTAGCTTCTGTGCACGCCTGGCCAGACCTGGAATGACCGGGGCCGTGCCATATTGGAGCGATTCGGCTGGGGGATGTTTCTCTTGACGCGGGCGATAGACAGGAGTTGCTGGAACAAATTTGAACATTCTCGAATTTGATGACAAGGCGGCGTCTGAATCGCGCGAATCACGCTTTTGCAGCAAAGACTTGGAAGGATCGTATGAGCTCAAGTCCACCAAGTTTACATGTGCTCTGTCACTCCGAAAAAAACAGGCTAGACGATATGCGCATGTTAGTGGTAGCCTGGGAGCTACCTAGGTATGTTCTTGCATCGTGGGCGCTTCAATCATGCGGCATGGCCTAGGCCGCCGGAGGTAATACGTTGTGTGTAAATATTAGGCCGAGGCGCCAGGGGTAACGTGGGGCCATGGAAGCAAAAGGCATGTCGAATCGGGCGGAAACAAACGCTGACCCCTCCCATGGCTGCGAGGACTGACTGGTTAATTAACCTCGTGAAAATGGACGGCGGGCGATGTGAACAACGTGCGGTTGCCCGTGTCGCATTCTCGGCTTGGGAGGCTTGGTTCCTCGTGGTACCCGGCCGGCTTGTTGCTGTGTCATTCCTTACGGCGAGGAAAAACAACAACACCAATGCCTTAAATCTGGATGCCGACGGCTCGGGCTGCTCCATGCCGAGGGAACCACGGCGGCACGCACGCGTTGGCTGGCTGGCGGGCCAGGTCGACATCCCTGCACCGGCGCAAATCCGTAGTGGATCCTCGCTAGAGCAGAAACGAAGACGGCGGGGCCAACCTGACGGGCCGCCCGCCTTGATTGGTGGCGACACGTGACTTTTCCCGTCTTTGTCCCACTCGCAGACCCAGTCGGTCCGCCAGAAACAGCGCCTGCTGGGAAAAACGTATCGGTCCTCGCCTCTCCAATCTCGCAACCTACGGCATCATCATCAACCTCTTTGTGTCCGACAGCCTCCCCAGCCGCGCAACCACCTCCCGACGCGCCTGGCATCTTCCGATCTTTTCAGCGGGCCTACTTGGCCGTCCACCTTCTTTGCGCTCCGCCGTCGCTCCCTTGAGTTACCTGTGCCTTTGCGCGCGCGCGTCGCGAGACCTTTCCGGCCGGCCAGACCGTGTCCCTCGCCCTACCCCCGGTCGGTCATTGGGCAACTTCTCCTCCCGCAGGCGCCGATCGCTGGTCCCACGACTCTTCCCTCACCGGCAACGACGACGTCCATCCTCGAGCGATCCCATCGGGCGTCCCAACGAATCGACGGGCCGCGCTCGCTCTACTGTCGTGCAAACGGTGGGTGATGAGCACCGGCAGCGGCACAATTCGCTAGCATCCGCCCTGGATTGTGCGACGACATTTAGCTTGGGGGATTCTGCGCGAGGGAGGGGGGCTTCGGTTCCAGAAGTCGTCACGACGGTGCGCGGGTGACCGGCTCGCCCGACATGGCTGCCGTCATGAAGATGGAGCCCGCACAGAACGGGGTGCGCAGCACAAATCACGACCGAGACCTCAAACTAAACGGCGTCGACGGCGGAGGCATGGTCAAGCCTGACCCAGATGCCAAGTACTTTGCCGACGGCGCCGCCGCGAACATGGACGGGGTCCAGCAGATCCAGACGCCAGCGCAGTCACTGCCCGCCGACAACCCGTCGAGGATGAACGATCTGCCCGACGAAATCCAACACATCACCGAAAACTTCCTTTCTATCAGTCAGCTTCTGTCACGGCTAGCACAAAAGTCGCACAATGAGCTGCAGGACAAGATAATAGAGTTGGCCAAGAAGCCGCTGCCCATCGCACCCACGCTCAACGGCCACATGGACCACGGCAACATCGAAGACGCGTCGGTCGAGAACCTGGACAAGAAGGTCCTACTTCTCAGGTTCGCCCAGGAGCAGCATGCCAAATGGGTCAAGGCGCTGGTCATCACAGAATGGAGCAAGAAGGCAGGCCTGGTCAGCAAACTGATCGACCTGAAAGGCCACCTGCAGCAGCAGATGATGACGTACGACCTGGCTCTGGACAGCATGATGACCTGCAAAAGGAATCTGGCCTACGCGAGGTTACCAAGCCCCGACCTCAAGACGGCGCTCCAGGTGCTGACGACAGGCAATGCTCCCTGGCTGCCCGACTTTGGCTACATCGAGCCTCCGCCCCTGACGGCCAAGGAACAGCTGAAGTGGCTAGACGACATCAACACCCTGCTGTCACTGCGACTAACCATGGGCGACTATGACAAGATCCCGTACCATTTCCGAAACTACAAGATCAGCTCAGGCCGCGTGACATTCACGGTGGAAGGGGAGTTCGAGGTCGACCTTACCATCGCAGATGAAGATGTCGAGAAGCAGTTTTGGTTCATAGACTTCCGTTTCCTCTTTGCCCCATCCCCGGCCGAACTCTCAGAAACGTTTAGGCTGCATCTCGAAGTGAAGGTCAACGACATATTGGCGTCAGAGGGGCTCGCGGGGTGCTACAGGTACCTGCACGAGTTGGTTCTGACGCACAAGATCAACGAAGTGAGGAGGCAGGCGCTGCAGCTCGGCCGGAGCAGATGGGTCGACACGCTCAAGATCGAGCCGCTCAACCGCTCCCTCGCCATCCAGTACTGGACGTCTCGGTACCCACCCAATGCGCCGAAAAACTGGATTATCATTGGAGTCCACAGCGGCGCCCCTCCACCAGGCGTTCAACCGCACCCAAAATTCAAGAGCTACATCTCGTTGCGGTGGTTTAGGAACAACACCGAGATCAAGGATGTCGACATTCCACTCGACCTCACCAGCATATCGACCGAGGCGGTGCTCAAGGCGGTCGTCGCCCGCCATGTCGAGCAGATCCTCGCGGCCATCCATGCCAAGCTCCTCGAGAAACCCAGGTTCGCCAAGCGGGAGGCTTCTCTGGCGCTTCACATCTCCAGGACGGAGCCGACTGAATCCTTCCTGACGATGCAATTTACCCGCCTCGACACGGTCACCATTCGAATAGACCCAATCACTGGATTGTTTGCACTGGAGCCCAGATTCAGGCTGATACCCGCTGGCGAGAACAATCTCAACACGTTCGGTAAAGATCCGGTGGTTGAGCTTGAGAAGCTGCGCAACATTCACGCCTTGGAGGAACTGGTGCGGCGCGGAAGGAGCCTCGGTTGGCAGCAAGCCGCGCGACCGCCGGTCAAGCCGGAAGACCTGCGCCCCATTCTCAACAACCGCGAGGCGACTCACGTGCTTGGCTGGTTTAAACGGCAGGGTTGGAACTCCCAATTCTCCCTTCTGGTCAGCCTTAGCCTCAGCGGGGACCAGTGGTGGCTGATCGAGCTGTATGTACTCATTTCTTCTCCCTCGGCATGCTTGAGCTGCATGGCTAATGTCCTCATCAACAGTGGTCCCAACCATCCGACCGGATCGCGCATCAGGAGTCACGTCCCTCTGCCGCTCACTCCAGGCCAGCCAAACCTGGGAGATCCGTTCTTCTCGGATCTTACCGTGTTTGTCACGGCCATCATCACGCAGTTGACAGACGTCCGAGAGCTTCGCTCGAGGAGGATTCGCCATATGACCCGCCAGCTGCCGAGCTCGAACATGCCCCCGCGCCTCAAGCTCCCGACCATTCTCATCCGCCTGTCGGAGATACTACCGTCGGCGCGGGCGCAAACGGGGGGTGCTGGGGGCGAGGGCGGGCGCACAGAGCGCCACCGGAAACCCTGGGCCGCCGAAAGTGTCCGTCTCATCGTCACGGGCGTGCAACCAGCGTCCTCGGATGACCTCGCATCAAGGGGGATCTTCAGGGCCGGCGTGTCGACCCGTAATGATCCATATACATGCGTGACGGCGGCGGCGAGCATCGTGGTGCTCGACAAGAGCAAATTCAGGCTCTTGAGCTCCAAGGTCGACCACGACGTCTCCTTCAGCCACCGGACGGGCGAGTTCTCACTTCGCATCCGGGCTGGCTTCGGCGAGTCCATGATAAGCTCGTTGACGTCGCGGCTGCAGGCAATCGAGCGGCTGGTTGAGTTTCTCGACTCGATCGGCAGGAACAGCCAAGGCGTGGAATGCGAGTCGATCACGTTGCGCAAAGTCGTCTTCACATATGCGGACCCGTCGCTACCGACACCTGCAGTGCCCAGCGAGGCAGGGGCTCCCTCGGTAAAGAGAGAAGCGTCTGCTCGCAGATGGAAGGTCTGGCTGGATCTGCGGAAGCCACAGTCGGTCAGGGTGACGCTGGAGCCCGACAACCCACACGTGCGGGTCCTGGACATGCTGCAGACACTGGTCAACGCAGAGAAGGGGCTCGAGAGCCTGCCGTTCTGGCTACCCATGACGCTGTCTGCCGTGCGGGGGATGGAGGCCGTGGACGAGTCGTGGCACCAGCTGCAAATCAGCCGGAGGGGCGTGTTTGAGATCTTCAACAAGTCGCTCGACTGGACGACGCTGCGCTACACTCTCTCGTCGCCTGGCGCGGCGCCGCGGAGACTGAACCTGGACGTGCGGCTGCGTCAGCGTAGGGGCGAGGCGTGGTGGCACATCTGCCGCAGCGACCGACGGGCGGCCGAGGGTGACGAGTTCGACAAGGCGCTCAAGAAGGTGTGGGAGGGCAAGGGCACCAACTGGAGGGGCCTCTCTCGCGCGGCCGCGGGCAGGCCGGCAGCCGGGATCGAGGAGCTGCTGCAGGCCGTTGACAAGGCGGTGAGGACGGTGCTGGAACAGCCGCTCCCTGTCGCGCCTCCACAGCAACAACAACAGCAGCAGCCGACGGCGCATCATCAGGCACCGGCCGGCGGCATGGGGCAGGCACAGGCGCAGCAGGCAAAGGCGCAGCAGATACAAGCCCAGCTGCAGGCTCAGGCGCAGGCGCAGGCGAAGGCAAAGGCGCAAGGCCTAGGGAACCTCGCGAATGGCAACAGACCACCGCATGCCCAGCGTCCGGGCGGCGGCGGCGGCCAGGTGAGACAGAACAGGCCGGCCCCGCAGGCGGCAATGGGTAGCAACAACGTGGTTGACCTGACCTAGAAGATAGGGCAAGGCTTGAGCCGCAACAGGACGTGAAAGGTGCCGGGGGTGGCAGTTTTTACGGGAGCCTTGGAGAAGTACCTATAGTTTCCCAGGGAAAGGTCAAGCAAGGCAAAAAGGCGAGTTGGGGAGGGATTTTAAAGGTCTACCGGAGGTGGATTCTTCTCGGACCAAATCATGACGACCTCCTATTTTACAAATTTCCTAATTTCGGCGCGGCCCTCTTCATGTTTTCCGCAGATACCTAGTACCTAAAGGCGCGCCGCTACGATGAGCGATAGATTTACATGTGGTTTTTTGTGGGGGGGTTTTTTTTTTAAGTGTCACCAGTAGCGATAGCATCAATACCCCAACAACAACAATAACAACCTTGGTGGACAGGCAAGCTGGGGGGCGATGTTCCTGCCCGCCCGGTGATTTGCGGACATGATCTAACCATGGTGGGTTTCGGGGAAGGGGGAAAAAAAAAAGAGAAAGACAGAAAACACGCACGCTTATGTAAGAGTGTTTGTTGAGATAATTAGTGATACCACATAAAATACAGTAAAAGGTTGTGTCTGCCCGTCTTCCCCTTTTTTTTCCCCCCCCCTCAATCAGAATCAATGCCGATCAAAGCCCCACCTGGCGAGCTTTCCATCATGTCCCGGGAACAAGACGCCCTTCTCGCGGTAGGGGAAAAACTCCGACGCCCAGGTGTGGTCGTCGCGGAAGCGGGCCAGGCCCGTGTCGCCGACGCCGACGGGGCCCTCCTTGACGGGGTCCCAGGAGGGGTCCCCGTCGTAGATGATTGTGACCCTGTACTCGGGCTGCTCGGCCAACCTGCGCGCGTATGCCGTCTCGTAGCCTCTGCCGGCCACCTCGGCGGCGATGTCGCGGCCGGCGCGCATGGCGGGCAGCAGTCCCGGGGCCGTGTACGAGGTGCCCGCGACGGCGAGGCGGCCGCCGTAGCCGGCCAGCAGCTGAGCGTGGGCGGCGGCCAGGCGGGCGCGGTGGCCGACGCCGTGCTGGGGGATGCAGTCCCGGGCGGTCTTGACGCTGGCAAAGGTGCGGTCGAGGATCGTGTACTTCTCGGGGAGCCCGAGGTGGGAGCACACGACGGCGTGGGCGAGGCGGCTGGCCTCGTCCTCGGTCCGGGGGCCCGTCTGCTCGTCGACGCGGAGCATCACCGTCAGCTTGGTGCCCGAGACCGTGTCGCCGGCCGGGTGGGCCCCGTGGCGGTAGTAGAAGGACTCGGCCACGGCCTCTTCGCGGTCCGAGTCGAAGATGACGCCCAGCACGCCGGGGGCGACCTCGGCGGTCGGCGGGATGAGGTAGCCGAAGCCCTGGTGGGGGTGGTTGAGGTGCTGCTCTGGGTAGTAGAGGTTGACGACCTGCATCGTCACGGCCTCCATGTCGGCCAGGGCCGGGAGGCGGCCGTCGGTGATGTCGGCCAGGCGCTTGGCGAAGATGGTTGAGATGACTTTGCTGTAGCTCCGGCTGGTCTTGTTCGTCTTGACCTGTGGATAGTGGAGGGTGTTTTTTTTTTTTTTCATGTTTGTTATTTTTATTATTATCATTTTTCGCTTGTCAGTTTTGCAAAGTACAAAGAAAGAAATACCATGCGGGCATGCCGGTGTACAGACGGACCTGTGTCAGCTCGTGCTTACCCTGACGGAGGATTCTTGGCCGGCCTGGATGTAGCCCAGGTTGATCACGGGCTCGTTCAACCTGATTTCGACGTTTGGGTTCGCGTGCAGAGCATCGGCCAGCGCGTTCGTGAAGGTGGAGAAGCCATTCAGAAACCCGGTCGCGCGGACAATGTCGAACGCGACCGTCCCCTTGAGAAACAGGTCCCTGATGGCGCTGCCCTTCTCCGTCGGCTCGAGAAAGATCTCCTCGTTGAGCGCCGCGTTCGCCTTGGTCTCGATCTTCTCCCCCAGGGAAAGCCCCACGTAGTCCTGGATGGCCGTGTGCAGGAAGGCGGACGACTGCACGCTCAGCCGCCAGGGGCTGCCGCCGTAGATGCCGTGCACCATGGCCGCGATCACGTTGTCTACGAGCCTCCGGTCGCCGAGGTAGGCTGTGAAGAAGTCGCCGACCGACTCGTCCGGCGCCGCGGCGAGCCTCTCGACGAGCTTGCGCCGGCGTGAGGCGCCGACGTCCCTCAGAATCTCCCCGGCGCGGGGCGGGGAGGAGAGCCAGCGCCACAGCGCAGGTAGCACGCCGGCCAGGAGGGGCTCGGTGGCGAGCTTGCGCACCATGTCGTACAGGAAACGGACGAGGATCCGGCAGGACCGGACGAAGCGCGTGCGGAAGGCGAAGCGCGGGCCCGGCAGCTCCACCAGATGGTCCGGGTAGTAGATGTAGCGGCGCGAGAGGGGGTCGGCCTGGCGGCTGTCGATAGGGGGCTTGTGCACGGTCCACGTCTTGTCCGTGAGGTTCAGGTAGTGCAGCAGCTCGGCGTAGACCAGCATCTCGGCAAAGTTCTTTTCCGTCGGCGTGATGAGGCGCGGGCCGTACTCGCACACGACCCGCGCCGGCATGCCGTTTTTTAGACGCCTGTGCAGGTCCATGGTGTGCGAGTCGACCCAGCCGCCCAGCCGGTCCGAGGCCTCGTACAGGGTGATGCGGGCCGAGGGTAGGAACTTGGTCAGGTAGTAGGCCGTCGTCAGGCCCGTCACGCCACCCCCCAGCACGGCGATCGTGGCGGGCGGGCGGCTCTGGCGGGCGCTGCTGGTGCTGCCGGTGCTGTTGTTGTTGGTGGTGGTGTTGGTGATAGTGCCGCCGTTGCGACTGTTGGTGCGGGAGCTGTAGGCCCTGCTGACGGCCGGCCAACAGGCAGTGCTGCTGCCGCTACTGCTGCTACTGCTGCTGCTGGGTGGTGCTGGGGCTGCCCGTGGCCTCAGAACTGGCCATGGCGAGCTGCGCCGTTGCAGGCAGCAGCGGGCGCAGGCTCTGCGCCTTATTGACGCCAGCATCAAGATTCCCTGTCGGCAAGGTCACGACTGGGCTATTGGATAGGCTGGCATGCTTTCGCTGGGTGCGCAGCGGAGGAGCGTGGTTTGTGGTGAAAATGTGCAAATTCGATATTTCCAATGGCATCACCAGCTCGCAGCCGCCCAATTGACATCTGCTGATTGGACCAACGCTGGTGGGCCCCTTGCGTGCAACCCCCACAATTGATTGCCTGTTTCCAGCTCCACCGCTGAGATGTTTGGAGGCCAACAACCAACCAAACCACCTTGGCGCAAACGAGGCCCGACCTGAGTGTAGCCAACATCGCGGCCCCGGCTCAGGCTCGCGTCACCCTTGCTCACCCCCGCTCAGTGATGCTCAGGATAAAATCATCACGACACCACCTCCTTCCCACACCAACGCACACCCCATGGCACATTCACAACCGACATCGCTTCGACCTACCCCCCGCGATCCTGTCGACTCTATTTTATGCGTGCTCCCGCCATAGACGAAAATGCCGCCGCCGCTGCGCTGCCAGGAGAGGGCCCAGCCCATATTGGCCAGAGGCCTAGCTCCCACCTTTCCCGTCATATCCAGGCGCCCATTGCCCGGCTGTCCACTCGATACTAGCGCCAAGGAAAAGCCTACGAGAATTCTTCGGCAAAGGGAAAAAGAGGGGCTTTAAATAATGTAACGACAGGACTAATGATTTTGCTATTTTTAAGCATGTTACACCCAAGGTGCTGAAAATGTACAGACGCATGTACGTTCTCCTCCCTCCTTATTAGATTCGGCCTTTTTAGCCATGGTACTGCTGGCACGTCCGCCATTTAGGTACTGTCAAAGCAGTCGAGGGCAGAGAAATTGGAGTAGCAGGAAGATGATATTCGGAGTAGGTTGGAGGCCAGCCGCCTCCTTTTGCGTCCTCAGTGGCGTAAAATATCGATGGATTCATTGCCCAAGTGGCAAAATCTTATTGCTCTTGCCAGCACCGGTGTCACGGTTCGGCGGTAGGATCCTCCGCCTCTTGCTACCGAAAGGACGACTAAGCCAACGTCGAGACTTTGGCTCAATTGGAGGCTCAAGTGCCCTCTGTGAGGCTAGGCTGCACGAAATGGCACGCCACGCCATAGCAGAAGCCAATGGCGTCCTAGAGGGCCGCCACGGAGGAAAGGCCGCCTGCCTCAAGCGCGTCTTTGCTCTGCAGTTTCTCGGGAGCCTAGACCTTTGCGGCTTACTGATAGCGCCGACGGGCTCAAAGACAGCTCTCTTCTTCACCGCCACCGTTTGTCCCTCCTCCCCCCAAGCGTCTCGCAGCTAACACCAAAAAGAAAAAGTGAGTTTTCCCTCAAAGATACGGGCTCGGCGGGTTGCGAGCTTCGTTGGTACGATTCGAACCGAGCCCCTTGTATCATGGCAGCCAGGGTGGGGTCACGTAATCCGGCACCTCCACACAGATTTTTTATCTAGGGTTACCGCTAGGCTAGGCCTTCGGCCTTTGCCCTTTTGATACATCACCTTTTCACCGCCACACAGGGGTCCCCCCTACTGGCTCTCACACCTTGGCTGTGTCTGACTGCGGGTTGACTGCAGGATAGGTCAGGTGGCTCATCCAGCGGGATGCTCCCGCACCGCAACCCGGAGCTTTGGCCAATGGTTTGGGGAGCCGCCGCCGAGAATCTCCAACATGCCCTTAGCCGCGTTCGGCCTAGGCGATATTTTAAAGATAAGGTGATGGCCACTGGGGGCGCATGTTTAAAAACAGAAAAAAGCATGACCCTGTTCCCTCTGATTGCCTGTCGTCGTCAACCGGTCTCACCACGTCTTGCTAACGGGCGGCGACTAAAATGCGGGCCATACATGACATGTCCAAAAGTGACCTCCAAAACCCGATTGTTATTTCCTCTCCCTTTGACGCAGACGCTGCCTAACCTACGTTGACGAATTCGGTGAACATGACTGCGGACTACGAGGTGACATGTCCCCCAAGCGGCTTTTTCCGACGCTACGGCCAGCAGCGGCTGAGAAGAGCTGCTAGGCTTTGCACTTCCCGTCCTGCAGCTGCGGCCTCGGGGGGACAAGGGATCATCAGTTCTTACGCGCCTCTCTAGTTCTAGACCCTTAGGGCTCCCTTCGTCCGCGTCTGGGGGTACTAAAACGTGGGCCTGGAAGAAACATGTGCCACCACCTTAATTTACGGCTTGCTACGAGCGAAGTTCGGCCTGCGCTGGGTGGCATAGGTTCCAGCAGCCTGGTTTGCGGAAGCGCAAGGAGCCAAGGGACGCAAAGGTCCTCCCCACGCACAGCAGATTGATGGCCGTACCCCACAGTCCTGGCCGTAAGATGGGCACTTTGCCCGCCGGCTCATACCGTGTTTCTTTTTTTTTTCTTATTTTCTTCCCAGCTGGAGATAGGGGACCGCAGATTCTGGGCCCAACTGGCGCTGCCCTAGCCAAGTTAACCTAACTAGTCTAGGTACTTAAGTGCGCCACGCAATTTCAATAACGCGCCACCTCGTGGGTTGCTGATGGCTGTGCACCATCTGCCCGTCCTCCGATGGATGTGTCTCTCCCATCCCCACAAGCCATCCTTTATTAGAAAGCACCTTGGCCGTTTCGTGCGACCATCCGGCGGGTTTCCTGCCGTTCCCAGGCAGTGGTGAGCCCCTGCGAGATCCCCCTCACTGCCGGAGCACCCTCCGAGGGTAACAGCGTACGGTAATAAGGGCCAAAGGGCAAAGGCCAAAACTCCCGACCATTCGCTGGCGGCGCCAGTTGGGACGCGCGATGATTTCGGATTCCAGTGTTGTCGTACGTGCTGATGATTTCTTTCCAATATCCAACCTTCCCAAGGGAGCGGTAATGCAAGCGGACGACGTGTCGCATTTCGCTGCCCTTATCCTCAGCTCATACACCTACGCTCGATCCTCCCAGCATCCCATCCGGAGCGAGCTCCGATGCGCTAATTTACTGAGACCTCCGACGACGATTAGCCGGCGTTATGGATCATCTGGTCGGTCACGGCCGTGTCCGTCAGCCTCAGGTTCCTCGTCCGCCTCCGCCTCCGCAGGGAGCGCATCCTCCTCTCGGACTGGCTGCTGGTCCTTGGCCTCGCGTCGGCGCTCGGCGTCGTCATCTGTGTAACCATCCTGTACACTGGGGGCTTTTTCGACCTGGACCCGACCGTTCCGTACCCAGCGTGGATCCTCAGGGTCACGTACGCGACCAACTTCCTCTACGACCCGGCCCTGTACTACCCAAAGTTCAGCATGGTGGCCCTCTACTTCAAGATCGTCCCCGTGACGAGCAGTCGGACCAGGGCCGTCCTCTGGGCCATCTCCATCTGCATCGCGTGCGCCTTCATGACCACCATTTTAGCCGACATTTTCTGGTGCGGGCCTGACCCCGAGCGGAACGTGTAAGAAAGGAATCCCCGCCACATCTGCCTTTTTGGCGTCTCTTTGCCCTATTCGCGAACCTCCGAGACGCATTATGTGACGAACCTCTGGCGGTTGACCACGAACCCCCTTTCTGCAGGGACCCTACCCGGCAAGGACCGGAGTCGTGCTCAGCCTTGACCTCGCCGACTCTCCTTTACACCATCTGGTCCCTGCACCTGAGCAGTGAGCTTCTGGGCAAGTCGCGC